>JAWWEM010000010.1:26381137-26392637 GCA_035582935.1 Ormyrus thymus
CTCTCTCTCTCTCTCTCTCGAGGAGGGAATCCAATCAAATCGATAGCCAGAGCAAACGCGTTAACAAACCCTCGTGTACGTTATGTAGTCCCGGCTGTATAACGCGCGAATTCACTCGAATAGCCGAAACTACTCTCTCTCTACCCCGCGCGCGCCTGCGCAAATCTCGCGCGCGATTCTAAGCAAATAGGGGCTCCGCTGTCCGTTCTCCCTCACTCTCCCTCTCTCTCTCTCTCTCTCTCTCTCTCCTTCCGCCGCCCTATTATTTCGCAGGTACCTGCATGTGAGCTGCGGGCAAACACGCACACGTACGCCCCTGTGTGTGTCTAGTCTCTACGGCCGGATGAGGAACGCTCGGCAACTTGTACTCCCCGGCTGCTGTCCACCTTTTTTTCGTCCCCGTCCTCGAGAGCGAGAGAGAGACGATTTGTGTACCCCCGAAGTGCAGGAGGAGGAGTTCTTTTCTTGCTGGAGCGTATTTATGTACGCGCTCGCGATATTTTTGGGCGCGCGAGCGAGGGTGTGCGCTTTTTCACGGGAGCGGCCCGCTCTCGAGCGAGGGTACCAGGCTTCGTTTAAAAAACTCGATTACAACTTTTACTTTTATGTTCGGCAATCGGGACGGGGGTATTTCGCGTGTTCTGCATTCATAGCTCGGACGCACACTTCAATTGTGCGAAATGTTCTTCTGCAGGTCTATTTTGGCCCCTCCGCTTTTTCAATATTGAAATGCTGCGCAAACACAAGATTCGCGAATAAAAGTCAATATTAGTCCTCAAGCCGTTGCGCAATTTCAACGAGAAAATACGAGCCCCGGCCTAATGACTCAATACATCAGGCGAACTGTCGTTGAATCAATAAATAAGTAGCATTTTCACTTTATCAACTTAACATCTGAAATGTTTACCGACCGTCAGAGTTTGACCCGCAAAATAATACATAGAGCTTAAAATAGAGCGTCCATTATTCCTAAAATAACACGTACAGCAGACACTTATCATTTCATCGGCTTTCGTTAGCTTTTCAGAAAGAAACTAATCGGGCATATCCCACTTGAGCTCAACCCCGTTAATCTCGACATCGCAGTAGCCAACAAAAACGTATGTAAAACGAGATCGAAATCGTCCGGCTACAACAACAAACGCTCTAATATTGAGAAAAAAACGCCGGCCGCGGAGAGATTACTCGAGATACTGCGAGCGCCGCGTGGCTGATAATTTCATTAATAACGAGTCAACGATAAATATCCCCATTTTTTGCAATTTACATTTATAATTCTGAATTGTGACTCTCTTTCTCCGGCATTTACGTAACCTCGAACGCTCGATAAAAGTCGCGAGATAAAAGACTCGGCGGTTATGAATGTCTTGGAAAACTAGACAATTTAATTTGTACTTTACGAGCAATCAGTCACGTTTTGTTAAGTACTTCAATTACTGTAGGAATAATTTATTCTGGAGTAGCTCAGCGCCGTGTGTGCCCACCCGATTTCCTTATGGGCCATTGTATATTGAGAGAGATTCTAACAAGGTCTTACGCATAACTGGAAAACCAAGTTTTCTGGCTTCTGTACGTGAACATCTGGCCTACACGTGGCTCGAACGTTCAGCCTTTTTTAATCAACCTCAATTTTAAAGCCAACTGCGAGCTCCTCGTTAAGACTTGAATTTTCTTTCATTAACGGTTTCGGTTTACAGCATAATTTCTTTTTAAGAAAAATATTTAAAAAGAAAAAAAAAACAAAATGAATCATTTAGCTTCGGGAACATTTTATTTTAATGACTAACTCGAGAGATATTGAACTTAATGTTTTGCAATTTCATTTTCATCGCGCGAGGCTTTTTACATTAATTTAGATAGCAGATTTTAGAGCGGATGTGCTGACGAATAATATCGACGATAAGCAGCTTCATCTTTTCTCTGAAAGTTTTTTTTAAAGAAATCTTCGCGGACGCCGCAAATAAAATATCAGAATCACGAAAATGATAATATTTAGAAACAGCCAATTAACAAGTAACAATAATTGTAAGAGGAGACGTAAACATAACGGGACTTCCGGCAAAAGGTCAAATTTCCGAAAAACAATGAAATTCCGGGAAATTAATGAGTAGAAAAGCAGCCGCTGGCAGTCGGCCAATAGTATAGCAAGAAAAAAAGAAGTTGGCCCAGTGACGTCTCATTCGGAGACTGACGGGAGCGCGTACAGTAGGACTGCTCGTCCGACGACGACGGCTCGGAGCCTCGCCCCCCCCTCCCCCGGAACAAGTGCTCGGTATGCGAAACGACTCGTGACTCGATATCGCAAACCGCGAGGAAAGGCAAACAAGCAGTCCGCAGAGGTTAATCGACACCCGCCTAGGACGATCCGGTCCCTCCGCCGCTGCCGTCAACAATCACAACATGCAAATCAGCGTGATTGAGCGCCGGCCCGAGTCGACATGTGTCCTTACTCCGGCATTCGCCCCGGTGCGCACACCGACGCGCGCGGCGCTGGGCTTGAGGTGAGGCGGCGGTCTTGAATCTCGATTACGCCGAGGACGACGACGGCGGTACACCGAGGGCTCGCGCGAGATTCGAGCTGACGAGAGGGCAAAAATTCGACGACAGAGTGACGGCCGAGAAATTGCTCTTCGATTTTTCGCCCTTTCTTGTTTTTTGCTGCAGCCCAGGTAAAATGCAATAGTTGCCCGGGGCAGGGTTGACGATTTTCGAATCGTAAGTCTCTGAAAAGTGACGCTTCCTGCCGTCTGACCCAAATAGCTGGAGCTTTTAATTGGTTATCCGCGATGTGAATCTCACTCGCGCATTCTTAATTTAGTAGGAAAAGGCTATAATTAGACGTTACTGAATGTGCTCTCCGCGCAGCATGATATCTAACATAAATATGCTAACAGCTAAAGTATCTACACGGCGGCAAAAACTAGGCTTATCACGTTCGCACTCTGCGGACGTCTGTAAAGCTTGCATTAAAACACGAACGTTACTACTTTTAATGGCCGCGGATTAATTCACATTTCTCCTCGTTTGTTAAATATTTATGTTTCTCCAGCAGTGCTTCAATTTATAAACGAATTGCAGGCTACGTCTTAATTAAATGACTCGGCTAATAAAGTTAAAATTTCAATTTTATACAAGACGGCGGCTAAAAAATTATTAAAATCAGCATTAGCATTTAAATTAATTTCGAAACTTGATTCGCAATGCTCTTTGGCTATGAATTTTAGCGCCCTCGTAAACGAATGCAGGAGGAATGATATATTTTAAACGGAGGGGCATAGGAATGACGAGGGCGTTCGAGTAAATATAAAAAGCGATCGTTAGTTTTTATGAGGGGAAAGAGAGAAAGAGAGAGAGAGAGAGAGAGAGAGAGAGAGTAAGAGAGAGAGAGAGTAAGAGAGAGGGAGACAGCGGGGATTAAAAATTTACGCGGGGAAGGCAGAAGCTCGGGAGTAAGACTTCGTTAATGTCGAAGAACTCGTGGATGTCAGTGATTACTATGTAGGGAATCGCTGAAACTTAATGATATAATAAAAATTAATGTGGGCCGCGAGATAAAGTGACATATGCCGCGATGCTAATCGGCTGAATTTCGGGACCAAGATGTAATCGAAGCCTACATTTTTTAGGCGGCGTGCATTTGCATGGGGATGTAGTTTGGAGATTATATTCGCTAAATTAAGTAGGACGAGTCCCCGAAGAGATAACGAGGCTATAGTATTTTATAACTTTATATTTTATTCGCAAAAATTCTTCCGTCGTAATGAAACGTAAACTTGAGCCTGCGCATTGCATGTATTATTCTTCTAAATATTTACTCAAGTTTAAGTTTTCACTCACGTATCAAATTTCTTCCGCAAGCAAATTTAGATGCAGAGTAGTTTTTTCTCTCCGTGTTCAACCTGTTCGCTTTCATCTCACATTAGTTTTCATGTAAAATCATTAAAGTAGTCGGAGCGTTAAATTAAGAACAAAAATTAAATGAAAGCGGCGTCTAATATAAGCGCGCCCGATGATTATTATTAAAGTTAAAATAGTTATCTGTGGAAATTGAAGTAATGCTGAAAAGACTCTCTCCAATTAGATTTAAATTACGAAATTTGAAATTTTTAAATCAATCAAGCTAAAATTACAGTAAATTAAATTAAAATAATACACGAAAGTAGTTCTCTGGATACAAGCAAAATATAGACCTCTATCGTTTATCACGAGTAATTCCCGTAAAAGCTTCAAATCAGAAATTCATCAAGTGAATTGCACAGCTAATACACGCACATAGGCCCCGCACACTCGACTGCTCGAAATTCAATCGGTAATGTAATTAATTTCGAGTCATAAAAAGAGCTCGCCGTTTTCGGCAAGCGAATTACCAGCACTTCGTGCCTGTCTCGTCCTTTTATTAAAATACACACAGCAAGCCGTCCGTCCGTATCAGAGGAGGTGGGCGCCGAAACTTTGTTTCGATCGCCAAACCCACGCGATGAAATTTTACTCCTCGCCGAACGCAGAAAACTTTAAACGCGTGCACAAACACACGGACGCACAGGCCGCCGCTCGGATTAAAACTTTGGCCCCGGGAGCTGAAAATTTTCATTTAATAGTCACGCGTTCGCGCGCCGACTGCTTTTTTTACTCCGGCGGACGCGCGCGGACGAGTGTTTTAACCGGCGGATACAAATCAACGTCGGCGGCACAAGAATCTGCGCGATGTTTGGCCGGTCCGATGCAGAAAAAGCCGTCGTCACGACTGATTCATTTGTTTGCGCGAGAGCGGGCCGGCTTTAGTCACGACTCTTTCGCTAGTTTTCGCGGGCGCGGCTCAACTTTTGAAAACGCGTTACTCAACGTTAACGCGGCCGGCTGCAGTCGGGGGATTTTCGGTGGCAGTAAGCCCTCCCCTTCTTGTAAATAATAGCGATTTTCCGATTAAATCTCGCCTCGATGCCGAGCCGGAGTTCTCGATCGAGGAAACTTTTCCCACAAATCTTCCCCGAAAATTTGCTTCCGGTAAATTCGGCCTCCATTACCGCTCTTTATTGCTGGACATTCCTGCAGGGCTCGAACCGCAAGCTTCGCATTTATGATGATTCCGATAACTGGGAGCTCTTGCCGGCTTCGCGGAAGGCGTGCGAAAAGGCGTCGTTCCGCAAAAGTTTTTCGGCCGAAAAGGAGAGAGACTCGGGGCGCATGCAGGGCTCACTTAGGGTTTCATGCCGCATATCGATTTCGAAAATTACCGGTGCGCGAGTCGGTATGGCGCCCCGATCTACTCTTTTCTTCCCCTTTAGGAGAGAGAGAGCGCCGCCCACGTTCGCCTCGGAGCGACGCCGCGCAACACACGCACGCACACTCGAAAAAGAGACCCCGAAATTCCAAGCTCCTCGTGCTCGAAACTTGCTGCGGCACTTGTTCCTTCGTTCTTGGGCTCCCCCCTCCCCGACCGGAGCCTCCTTTTATTCTCCTTATACTCTCGGTCTATCTCTCGTTCGCCGAGTAGTTTTAAATTAATTTTCCCCGGGCGAGATAAGTGCGTTACGGTATTCTTCTTCGTTATTTTTACGCGCTCCGGCGAGAACTTTTCGAGGACTAACGTTTAGAGGTAGATTAGGTGAATTATTATCAAGTCCGGTAGCGAGGAGCTTTTTCTTCTCGGCCGTTCTTTTCCAACTGCTTTTTCGGACGGGACGCTAATGTAACACGACATAATTAGAACTTTAGCCGAACAAGTGCTTCGCGCCCGGCTAAATGTTCTTGACGCGAGTGAAATTCGTGTTGAAACGAGCGCAGTCGTATTTTTATTTTCAAGTCTCACTCCCATTATGTTCCAGCGCGAGCAATTATCCTCTTTTTAATTCTAATCGACGGGTGTAATTAAAGATTGTTACAACAATGCGAAAGCAGATATCGCGTTTTCCCAATCTCTTTCTTCTCGCGCTCACTGGAAACTGGTCGCGTAAAAAAAAATAAGGATAGATACAAGAAAGAAGACAGTTGTTAACGCGCACGCAGTCACTCAAACGCTATTCGTCCAGCGTATCTATAACAAATCGTGTACCAAGAAAAATGTCTTTGTATAGCAGCATCCCAAAAAATGTACTGTCACAATGACAGAGTGCTATTGCGTCTACAGAAATAGTACTCGAGCGTTATGAAATAATTCTGTCTTCTCATCCTTTTCCTCTGGCGGTGATGAAAATTTCAAAGTTTCAGCCGCCGCTTCCGATGTGCTCCGTATTAAGCCAGAAGAGAAAATAAGAGTAAACAAAGAGGAGGAAAAAATAAACGGCCGAGGCTGTAATTCCCCGCGTGAATGTTCTTTTACAAGGAAAAAAGAAATTGTTCTTGTAAAAAGATGTTTGGGAGTCAGCAAGATTTACTTATTATTTAATATTTACAAAAAATATTGCCATTCGTGAGAAGCAAATTGTTACCATTATTTGTTTAATAATAATTATATATCCGAGTATTCACAATAAACGAAACGTACCGTCGTATTCAAATACACTTAGGCGATAGTATTCAGTGGAGAAAAAAAACAGATAAAACGATTGTCACCGCACCGAGCTCTCGTATCTATATCGAAAGCATACAAACGGATATGAAAGAGCAGCGAGATACCTGTAGGATCGTATTAGAAGACTCCAGGTTATTGGCTTAAAAATATCTCTGCGACTCTGAACTTCCTCGAGACTTGCTCGTTAATGCACTCCCATAACTTTTCCGTAATCTTATATCTCGAGAGCAAAGAAAACTCGGGGCGACGCGTCCCAGACGTGGCTCGGAAAAAAAGTGTGCGCCCCGAGACAAAACATAACCTCCTTAACGCCCTCCGAAGAAAGGCAGCAGCAGCCTCTCCCGGATCGTCGGCGTTCGCCGGACATTTAACGCTGGTCAAAAACAAAAGCGCGATTTAAAGTTCACGACACCGAGTGGAGGGAGCCCCGCCTATTTTTTTTCTACCTGCACTCGCGGCGAACGTAAACAAAAGCAAAAAGTATTATTCCAGCCGACAGTGTTTACGTGATTCAGCCCGAAAAGCGCATCTCCGAATTTAAAGAGCCGGAAAATCGAGTTAGCGCGCGACGACCCCACCTACCGTTCCCCGAAAGTGGGAAAAAAAGAGAAATAAAGGCAAGACGAGCTCTCGGCGACGATTTTAATCGCGGCTTATCATTTCCAGCCGGCCGACATTCTTCCGAGAAAGGAAGGGCCAAAAAAGCGCGCACTCGGAAGGGAAGAGGGCGGCAAAAAGCGGGCCCGCGACATTCCCCGAGGTGGCCGCGCGCAGCAGCCCTCCAAGGCGAGCAAACCCCCCCGGTCGGGCCCGTCTCGGGAGGTTAGGCTCGCAGGGCAGAGAGAATATGCAGAAGGGAGTAAAACTCACTCGGTGTCGATGCCGCCGCCGCCGCCGCTGCCGCCGTCGTATATACGCACACGGAGAGTCGGGCTGAGAGGCACACACACCGGCGTGCGCGCGCACGGCCTGTATATCCTTCTCGCTTGCTCGTCGGGCGCGTCGCGGCTGCTTCTCTGGCGTTGGGTGAAAAGGGAAGGCTCTCTCTCGCGCTCCGGGGCCTTAACCTCTGCGTGTGCGGCGTGCGCGCTCTTAGAGGAGGCGTTGGCTGCCCTCCTGGCTGGCCTCCTGGTTTCTGGCAGAACTCGGCTCGTCGGCTCCTCTCCTGCCGGCAGCGAGCGCAGCCGATTGGCCGCGCATTCCCGGCGCTAAAATGGCGATCGAACTGTCACGGGGCGAAGTGAGAGAGAGAGCGACGACGAGTCCGCCTGCTGCTCTCTCCGTGTATATGCGAGAGCGCGAGCGCGTGCGTGAGAGTGTGTGGACTCTCCGTCCAGGGGGAAAGAGCGCACACGAGCCTCTAGAGCACTTTGCACTGCTAATAACAACACACTCACCGCCTAAGGCTCGCTTCCAATCCCTCTCTCTCTCTCTCTCCCTCTGTCACTTTAAACTGAAAACAATCTGACACACTGACTGGCAATAATGATAATTACGTGAATCCGCGACGATGGTGCACCGCGAGAGAGAGAGCACGCACTACTACTGTATATCGCTCTCTATCTCTATCCTCTCGCTCGCTCTCCGTCTGGCTCTCTCGTTATTTTCTCTCTCTCTCTCTCTCGATCGGTTTGCGGGACGAACGAAGCGAACCGCTTGCCCGGACTCACGGGACTCGACTGGGCTGCTCCGGCTCCGCCGGTCCGAGCCCCGATGCCAGCGCGCAAGCGTCGAGCGATCCGCTCTCTCTCTCTCTCTCTCTCGCTCTTGCTCGCGTGCGAGGTAGTTGATCCGTCCAGTGCGTCTACCTGTGGGTAAAACAGAGATGGCTGGAGGAGAGAGAGAGAGAGCGCGAGAGAGGCTGATCTGCTGCCCCCACCGGCGGCGCGCCCCCTGTCAGTTCCAGGAGCGGAGCCGCGGCTGCGAACGCCCCCGACGCTCCGCCGTTCTCCGTGCAGCGACGGTCGCACAGAGGGGTTTACATTTTGTTTACGAGCCGGAGGAGGAAATTTTGGTAAACACGCACTGGGCGAGGGCTTTTAAATTTCAAACTGCAGGAAAGGTTGTTTAAATGCTTAGAAGGGAGTCGATAGAATGTTTTGCGGACGGGGAAACAGAAAATAAAGGCGAATATGAGAAGAGGGTTGAAAAAGTTTTTTGCGAACGAGAAGGTTGGCAAGTAATTTATGAAATTTTTGCGGTAAAAGCAATTATAAAACATTTAAGCCTCTTGAGCGAGTTCCTCGAAATTTTCGTAAACCGAAGAGTGTATTAATAAATTTTTATTCGGGTAAAGAATTCTTTTAGTTATTTCGAAAGAAATGTAAAAAAATAGAAAGTTTCATTTGTATTAAAAATTTTTCTTAAAAAAACTTTTTTCCCGTAGTTACTAATAAAACTTGGAGTCGATTAAAGCATTTTATATTAAGTACTCGTGCGTATTTGAGGGGATGTCGAAGCCCTTCATTATTAAAGCACTAACCATCTACTTCACGAACATCCCCTTATAGTCTAATATCACTTTCGAACAAAAATCGAACAATACATTGAATCTTATGGTTCCAAAGTTACCTTATTTAAAACTTTAGAGTTCTGTTCTATTCGTCATTAATAAAGTTATTATTGATGTATGTACGCAGAATTAGTTCTATATTCACAGACGATAAAACTTCAAAATTAGTTTATGCTCTACATTTCATTTCACTTATTATCTAAATTGAATTGATAAACTCTAATATTTTAAAAGCATATTAGATTGCGTTTAACGGTAAATACAATATTCGCGACAAAGGCGTTTTCCATCACATTTTTCACAAGCTATTTAATTGTGCCAATCACTTATGATGCTACGCAGAACGATTTTCAGTTTAAAATAATCACGTTTAAATATAATACTGCATACTGGATTTTCCCTGAATAAGACACGCCTATCGGCCTATTTCAATGTGATTTATTTTTTAATAAAAGTATTGAGTGCTTGTTTATATTGCTTGTTAAACGAATATTATCCATTAAGTTATTCGTTAAGTTTTTATTGCACACATTTTTTTAATGAAAACTGCAGTCGTATGATCATTTTTTTCCAAACAAGGTATCCGATGATTCGCCATAGTTCTGAGATCACAGACGTAAATTTTATGACGTTATAAGGATCGTGGAATTTAGTTTAATACTCAACAACATTCCTCTCTTTTAACTCATTTCTATCAGCTCGTGCAATCATAGCCGATGATGTACCGTTTAAAAAATTGCGGCAATTGCATGGGATCTACTCTGAGTGAGAATTTGATCAAATATCAATCGAGTCCGACACGTAGATCAAAATTTTATTACAACAATCAATGCTAGGTATAAAGTAATGAACTTATTCTGACTAAAATACGCGCGTAACAATAAATTTTACCAACTGATACCGTGAGTTCATAAATTATCCTTTAATTAATGGATTAGTATTAGGTTTTAGTAATGCCTATTTCGAAATATTAAGCACACTTTTACGATTAATTTAGTAACGATACGCTTATAAATGTTCTTATTTATCGTAAATCTAATACAGAATTATATAACTTATATTGTACGTATAATATCGTATAGTTCGTATTATAATTAATCCTAAGTACTGTTGCTTTCTGAAAATTCCAATACAATGATCAACGCACATTTTAATTTGTATATTTATGTATTATCTATAGAAGATGAAAAATTACAGCGGTATGGAATCACAAACTAGTTTGAAATGAGTTTCTGTATAAGAAGATCATTTTTTACTTAAGCGGCACAATCATTATTTACGTAAGTACATTTTGCATCTTACATGCAACGAGTGATATCTACAAGTTACAGTGAATGTTTTTAACCTTTTCAATGATGTTCTAGGAAAGATAATGGAAGATAAAAAGATTGATTGTTTTTCTATTTTTCTTCATAACATGTTTTTATACTTTAATAAAAAGAAATTTTTTGCCAATTATTTATGTTTGTATTTCAAAACGGCGAAAAATTTAATTTTAATTTAATAATTAATATGAATTTGAAACGCCGTATAAATGTTGATTAGCGAAGAATTTTGCCTGCAAACGTCAACAATATTTTAGGTATATTTTAATTAAAATCAAAAGTCAAGCTTTATAAATATTAATTTATAAATTTTATGTAAATAAAATTATTATTATATCTTTATTATATTACCATTTATATAATTTTCAAGCATTTTTTCTCGTAAGAGAACGTTAGAAATATGCAAAAATGTAGGCCACCTAAGGCATCCTCTTAGTGCATAAATATGGTTAGAAAAAGTTGGACTTGATTAAAATGTAACTTGAATTTCAAGTCTAACATTAACAGGATTAAAACTAGTCTAACATCCGGAGGCTGCAGTAAAAAGATATTTATTCCCTTGAAATTAAAAAAATGTATGCAACGTGATAATACTCTTGATATTTATTAACCCAAGAATTTTTCTTGTGTAATGCGTCCTTATTTATGTAAATAAAAAAATTCTTTATCGAGTATATAAAGATTTTTAAAAGCGATATTTATATCACGTATTATAAGCAAGCTGGCAATAAAGTTGATAAAATTCCTTTTTTACTATGCTCTAAAGTGTTGATCTACCAGACGGGTACACGTGTTTAAACAAATTGTCTTATCTCAGATCGGCGTGGAAAAGGCATAAACTAGAAAGAGGAAAATTCGTCGCCCAAGCGACGAGGGACTAATCGCCGAGATCCCGAAATCCGCGAGCGGAAAACATTCCTGCGCGAGCCTTCGGAGCCCGTTAACCGGCGAGCTCTCACCTCGAAATCCCTCGCAGGAGATCTCGAATCGATCGCGCTGCATCGGCTGCAGCGCCGGCATTTTCGTGCAGTGCACGCGGAGCTAATCAACGCCCCTCGAGCGCTATCGATCACTCCTCGGCGTTACCGATTCCAATAAACGGCCCGGAATCCTAATAAGACACTGGCAGACTCGGCTCTATCTCTCTCTCTC
>JAWWEM010000010.1:26392737-26410546 GCA_035582935.1 Ormyrus thymus
TCTCTCTCTCTCAAGCCGAGGGCATCCCGCGGCGACGATACAGCGCTGATAGCGAGCGGCGCCCGTGGCTGTAGCCAATGGCAACCTTTGTTCTCTCATTCGAACGCTCGAAATGAACTTTTTCCCTCCCCGAAAATTCACGGAGCAAGCATTCTTAGTTACCTGTCAGGTGCCTATACGCGCGCGTCTTTATCCTTGAGGGGAGAACAGCTTCGGATATTAATTAACCCCGGCTTACGGGTTGGAAGCCCGCATCTATTGGCAAAGCCGAGCTAATTGCTCAAGAAGGGAGTACATATTTGTTTAAACGTTCCGACTATACCTTCTTTGATAACATTGCTGTGGCGTGTAATTGCAATGTGCAACGATTATTGTAAACTTTCTTTGTAATTGCTTCGTTAGAAATTAATTAACTTCTTTTTATATTTATTTACTGCTGATTGCTCAATTTGTCACGATTTTTCTCAATTAACCTGTTAAAAAATTGTTAATAAATAAATGAAACATTAAAAAGTGTTTAAAAATCCTGGCTTTATGAAATTCACTGATGATGCAAACAAATCAATGACCGTTAATGTTAATGCATCAATACTTTTTAATTATTATCATTAAACATTAAATTATAGGATATAAAAATAATATTTCGCGTCGCGGTTCAAATCCAGTTCGTAATTCATCAACCGAAGAGCTGTTTTGATATCCGCGGCAGACGAATCTCCAAAATCAGCTGCTTATTTTTTAAAGAGCCCGGTTTAACGACTCATGAGATCGTAAAATTTCATGGAAAACGTATTTTCCTGTATAATTTACACTACGGACTCGAATGTCGCTGCCGCTCTTACCTCTTCCGCAAGGGTTTTTGCAGAATTACGCTCCAAGAACTTTATTACGCGAATACAAGGTGTCTGAGGCTCGAAAGACTTTTGTTAAGTGATTTTGGACCCTTTCGGCGGGTAAGCTTATAAAGAACGGGATTAAAGGGAGGATTGTAGTTGTGATCGTAAATTTTAATTTCGAGCATTGAGGGCCTCGTCCCTTTTAGGGGGGCGAAAGCTGCGATAACGAACTCCGTCTCGTGTAATAACACAGCTCTGGCTTTGTTCTTTTTGAATTTGAATTTTTTTGCTAAAGCCGCGTGATAACATTTTCAAAGATAATGGAACGGTGGAAAAATGGAGCATCCGAGAATTTTCTTTGATAAAATTTTTAAATTTTCTTTACACCAGTGGATGCAAATTTTCTATAATTTTTTCACCCCAGGAAGTCATATTCATATCAGATTTCTAAAGCCAGTCATTATAATGTATTTTATTATATATATTTTAAATGGTAAAGCATGGCTGGGGAGAAAATGCTTTTATTTTGGTTTGCTTTTATAAAATATAACTTAATTAGCTGTCATTAAAATAAAATTTTTATAATATTTTATGTTATTTAATAATAATTTTACGATGCTCTCGTGTATTGTTATTATCGATTTTTTATAGTATTATTATTTTGGCGCAGAAATCATAAATGTTTTCGTTAACAATAAATTATCTGCACACATATTGCAGGAGTTAGAGCTGAATGTATACTTCGGGTACAAAATAACGGAATAATATATTATATTGAAGAATATTTGATTCAAAGAGAATCCAATATTATAATCAGTCTGAATTGGTATTAAATTGAATAAACTGTATTAATTTTAAAAGGTTCTCGTGTATTATACTACAAAGCTTTACAATGGAATACGCAATTGCTCTTTCAAGTTAAGTAAATATTTCACTTCATTTTTGCTCAACATTTATTTTATAATTTTATGAAAGAGCCATGGACCGTAAAATTTGAAAAACATATTAATTCATAAAACAAAAAGTTATAAAATATTTGATAACTTTGGACGAATTCCAATTTTTCCATAAATATGAAACAGCCATATTCTGAAAAGCGCGCAATCACATTACATAGCAACGCGCACTAAAAAACTCACTCCTCCCCCCCAAAAACTCCAATAATACGTCGGCGAAAAAAAGCTCGCCCCAAAAAGAAAGCTCCAAAATAAAAGAGAGAGAGACAAGCCGCGAAACTCGGAGCGCATCGCGAAAAATCGATCGCGCGCAGCTCGGAAACAAGAAATTCAGGCTAACTGGCTGAAATCCGATTGTACTCGCAATCCTTGCGCACCCTGTCGATCATTATATCATTGCATTATAGCGGTCGAATCGCTTTCCCCCGCTCCGAGCTCCGAGGGGGGGGGGGGAGGCGAGGGGGCGTAATAGTCCGCGTCTCTTGTCGCCGGGGCTTTGTAGTTAACGGCAACGAGCCTCGTTACGAACGCGCGATTTGCCGCGCGGGGGGGTCCGCGCCGGCGAAAAAAAAGAGCCCGACGGGCTCGATTGGCTTTTGATGCCGGCGCGACGTGCACGTGTGCTTATTTTTATGAGCGGCTAGTCACTTTTTTCGAAATTTATTTACTTTGCCGGGGAGCTTTTCGCCGGGCGGGCCGCGCGCGGCTTGTGGACTCGACGCGCGTAATTGGCTTTTCCCCGGCCCTCGACGCATTGAATTTTAGAAAGTGAATATTGACTCGCTCTTTCGGAAGAAAATTATGGCCGCGAGCCGTAGTTACGCTTTATTCAATTAGCCCGCTAGAATAATTGCAGGTTTTATTGTCGTTTTCGGTATTGCGGAAAGGGCTGTTCCGGCGGTATTGAGCGGTTGCCTGTTGAAACGGGTAATTGAATGTAGTTATTGATTTGGGAGAGCCGGTATAAGTAGGGAATTAACGATTAGTAAGCGTTTTAACGCGAAAGCAAGGAATGATCGTATTTTTGATGATAATATTTCCTGTATCTTAAAAAGGTTGTAAATTACTCATCGGATTATGATTTCCATTAGCAAATGGTTTTATCTTCATTAGTGGAATGACTGGAAAGTCAATTAAACTTTCAACAATTTCCAAAGATTTTCGCGCTGTATTGAGCTTTTATCAAAAAAACAAACATTGATCTACTTTTTGGAGAATCAATTATTGCAATATCCTACACACTTATTGATTATAGGCTATTCGTTTTAAACGTGAATGTATAAAAGGTTCAACAAGAGCTACAAGTTTAATTAAAACTGAACGCAGCTTTCTACTTTTTTTCATTTAAAAAAAATAATCCAATTTCTATTCTTAACTCAAGCATGTGATTAAATTCTCACTTTAATCAGTTACAGTTTCCATTCGAAAAATTTGTTCATTTTCAAAAGAATTTCAAGTCGACTCGGTTACAGACAAATACTGTACTCCAGTAGATTAAATTTCTTGATGGTAAATATTGCTTGCTATTATTTTTCCTCGATAGCGGTTCACTTGATCGCCGTAAGCGCATTTTCCGCAGCTCGACCCAGTTTTCTTTTTTTTTTCCAGCAAGTTAATTCGATAGGCAGAAGATTCAAAAATTTGTTCCTGACGTTTTCAATTATCAACGAGGACCAATTATTTACAAACGACAAAAACAGGACAAATGTTAAGGCCTGTCGTTTACTCTTTTTCACTTTATCAAAGCGTCGAGTGCTCTGTCGGCCAAGAGTCGACTTGGCAGGAAAATCGATTTTCAATAAAAGCAAAATAACCGCGGTCGCGCTGAAATTTCGAAAACGGCATTCCGAGGGTCTTTAAGTATCCCAATCAGCAGGCTTTCGAAATCGAGCTTGATTTCAAGTGGAAACTGGAATCCGAGATGTTGTGTCTTGCATTGTCGATATTTTGGCATCAGATAGTCGCATTCATTTAAATTGAGATTGCGGTCTACGTTCCTACGTTTCATCTATCTGTAGAATGTATCTAATACGTAATCGAAATTCTGATTGAGATTGCGTTGCGCTCCGAATTCTCCGGTGTTACTTGTAATGAATTTCATACTTGCCTCAGTTCGTACATCCTATACCCGATCGAATTTCATCCTTTACGTTATTTTACAAACTCGATTTTGGGATAAGACTGCTGTTTGATAAGAAATTTAATTGCTTTGGATGCACGTTATTCGAAATTGAAAGTCGGGCTGTAAAACTAAAGTAATTTCATTTAGAAGTCAAATGAATATAAAAAGGGGAAATCAAAGGCGGGAACGGACGAAAACTTTTTATTCGGTTTATTTTATTAAAAAAGCTGTATAGATTTCATAAAAAGTTTGCATATTCAGATAAGAAACGGAGCGTAAAAATTAAACTAAAATCCTGCATGGATATGGATTTAGATCAACTAAACAAGCTGGAATACGGTTTTACATAAAGCGGTATAAAATCAGATATTGAATAATAATACCTGTCAGATGATGTACATTGGATTATGGATGTTGTTGTCGAGAGTATAATTATAGAGATTTGCAATGAAGCCAATTAAAACGGTATTGATTAATATAAAAGGAAATAAATTGCGAAAAATTAATTGAATAAATATAAATCAAGTTTTAATTTAATAAATTAAGGAAATTGATAATTTTACTCCATAAAAGACTAATTGCAACTCTTATTCGTCACGTCGTGAATAAAAAAATATTTTAATAAAATGCAAAATGCAATTTAAGACCTCGGATAGAAGAAAAACATCAGATAAGAAATGCGCTTTGCATATCATTTGGACGAATCTAGATTTAAAAACACAAGCTTAATACAAATATTTATCTTCTAAATTGACTTTAAAATGAAAACGTTCGTACAAGCCACTAACCGAAGCTGCGAGGCTTACCCGTACGAATCACATCCAATTGCTCTCGCTTACAACACCCGAGCAATAAACCCTCGGAGCATGAAATCGCAGCTTCCTCCCTCACCTAATTCCCGGCCGTGCCAACTTTCCCACCCTCCGCTGCGTCGTTTTGCAAAAGCAGGGCCACGCGGCACGGGCGCACTCTCTCTCTCCCCGTCATAATCGGATGAGAATCAAGCCCGTAACACGACTCACCGGCTAGAGATTATCAATCTTTAATCGCGGATCGCGCTGAATAATTCATGGCCGCCCCTTTTCGGCTGCGGAATTAACGTCGGAAAATACGAGACTGTCCTTTAAAAGGCTCTTATCAACCGAGCTGCCGCGACTCCGGCGGGCCTCTATAACCGCGAACAATGACGCGCTCCGATAGCGAAATCTCGAGTTCTCCTTTGGATTTCTTGCCGCCGAGCTTGTTACGCCGAGGCGCCCAGATCTATTATACGCATTTCGATACGCGGAACGATTGCGAGTTACTGCTGCCTTGTTATTGGGTGCATTGTGCGTGCTGCGCAGGATCCTGTTTTATTTCTGGGAGTTGGGAGACGCTTTGGAAAAATTGAAAGGCTAATAAACGAGTTCTAAGGGAACGTATTGTTTTCGATTTTAATTTAATAGATTATTGTTTCAATAAGAGGATCAGGTAACTTAATCTGGAATTCTTATTAACCTTCGAGAGATGGAAGGTAGTGTAGACCCCAAAAACTCTAAGACAATTTTAAAACTTCAAAAATTTTAATTTGTTATTGGGATATTTTATTACGTCGTAAATAACTCATATAATAGAAAATTATTTTTATTGCATTTTTCATCCTTTTCATTTAAAATTCCATTTAATAATATAATATTAAAATGACACTTTATAAGAGAAATTTTATATAAAATAATTTTATTTAATTATTAATATAGTATATGGATTTAAAATTATTTTCTGCAGAGTTGACTGTAGACAAAAACCATGCTTTCCTTGCTTCATCGTCAAATGTTTAGCTCGAATTTCAGCTTTTAGATGTTTTAATTAAGTAAACTTACAAACATTAATTTACATCTAGTTTCCACTATAAATTATACATTTTTTATTTGTTAAAAAATAAATATTCAAATACAAATAACTACAATATACATTTATACGTATAATAGAATCCCAAAATGATTTTCTTTCAAGAAACATATCATATCTTAGCATTATTTTCATGCTTCAAAAAATGTCTAAATCGATGTAAATGATTTTCCGTCACAATAACGTCCAACAGCATAAATTGTGGATTCTCCGGATCAGCTTCAGCTTTTATAACGGTTGTTTCTTTATAAAGCCATGCTGAAGCATCACTACCTGATTCAACTCGCATTCTTATGATAGACCTTCCGGTATGTGAAAGGACTAACTTTTGTATTTGATAACGTAATACATCTATGCCTGCAATGCAAAATAGAAACATTAAATTTTTACTTAAATAATTTCTTTATTCTTTTGCAAATTTTATAGAAAAAAATATTATACCTGTACTTTTCACTGATGAAATCATTAAGTTATCTTCTGGTATCTCAGCAGAATCGACCAAATCGCACTTGTTAGCAACTTCAATTAATGGCCTGTCACCATCCGTTAAGGACTTTAACGTTTTTCTAACGTGATCAATTTGAGCTACTTTATCAGGATGACTTATATCATATACGTGAACAATGATGTCCTGCAAATGAAGATTTTATTATCATGGATCTTTAAAACAATTTTCTTATCTTTGAACAAATTTGTGAATTTTATTAATTGAAAACTTACAGCAATCATTGCATCTTCTAATGTAGCTACAAATGGTTCAATTAAAGTTTCTGGTACATCTTGTATGAAACCAATAGTATCGATAAAAAGAACTTTCATGTTACAAGGAAGAAGCCCTTCATGTGCAGTTGTATCTAAAGTAGCAAATAAGTAATTTTTTGGTGTCAATACTTCATCTCCGGTCAGAGCTGCAATGAGGAAATAAAATATAATAATGTATTATAAATAAATAAATTCCTTGTTCAAACACTTAAAACTTTGTGTTACCTTTTATCAAAGAAGTTTTACCAGCATTTGTATAGCCAACAACAGCTACAGTAATAAATCCAAAGTTTTTTCTTTTGTTACGGATAGCTTCTCTTTGTTGTTTAAGTTTTTTTATTGCTGTTTTTAGTTGGGACTCTCTTGCTTGTAAATACAATCTACGTTTTTCTAACAAATTAATCTGTCCACAAAGTTCACTCATTTTTTTATAAATATATGGGAGTTCAGCAAGTGCTACTTGTAATTTTGCTTCAGGACTTTTTGCATGACTTCTAAAAATATGAATCACAAGTGAGTATCTGTCATAGACAGGTAAACCAAAAATTTTTTCAAGCTCTAAAATTTGAACATGTTTCAAAGTATTAGTGCTAATAAAAACAGCAGTAACATTTCTTCCACATTTTAATCTTGTTTTCACATTTTCAAGGCTGCCACTACCAAATAATAGCTTTCTTTCTAAGTTTAATAGAGGTACACACATTTTGTCAACTACAGTCCAATGAGGTAGCGTTTCAACTAAAGCTACAGCTTCGGCAAGTTGCAAATCTCGATTTGTATTGAGCTTTTTATTCTTTCCCCATTTGATATAAGGTTGAATTACAAATGTACGATGACCTTTAGCTATAATGCCAAGATATTCATTTGATATCTCATTATATTCAGGATTTGAAAGTTCACGCTCCTCTTCTACAAGAAAATATTGATCTTCATGTCTGAATCGAGAAATTAAGCTCCATGGTTTACAGTATGTATCTTGCTTTTTAGAAAGCAGACCCCTTTTAATAAAAGGCGTAAGCCTTTTGAATACACAATTCATTTTCAATTTTAATAGTTAACTAAATGTGCTTGAAGTTGCTTTTTCAAATTCTTTTCACACCTGGCTTTTGAATAAGTACCAACAAAATAAGACAATATCATAGCTGAGAATGCACCTGTTGCCAATTTATATTCTTTTCCAATTGGAATGCGTTTTTTAAATTTAGTTAAAACTAATGGTATCCCGATAACTCCTGAAAAATAAAATTTAAGTTGTGTATTGGATAAAATAATACTTGTTAAAAATTTATATATTTCTGTTTATATATTTCTGTGCAGTAATTTCAAATCAACCATTCAATAAAAATCCTTAAAGGCCATAATTTTGAACAAAAACTGGAACTTTACATATTCTTACTATTCTATATTTCTTAGTTTCTTTAAATGCTTTTTAATAAATAAGTGTATTGCTATAACTGAACAGTGCATACTATACTTTCTCTTATCTGAAATCCCCAGCGGAAGATATCTTTGTTCAATTAATTTCTACTTGCATAAACAGCTTTTCGATCAAATGGTCACTACACTATACTACTCACGTGATTGCTGCATTCAATAAAGATACTTAATAGTGAACAAAAATTTCTACACGAATAACGTCATGCTGACGTTATTTGCATGATCACTTTTAGAAAAAACTACCGCGTTAAAACGAATATGTCAATGAGCAACAATCGTTACCTATAATGTAACTGTAGATCGAGGCTTCGAGACCTGCAACGGTGCATTGCTCGAAAAATATTTTATTAACGTCGGCTCTCGTTTTCACATCTTCGATCTTAATGCTTGACGTTGCCATTACTCTATTTCTTGTGCAGCTTATCTTTACTGGACGACTCAAAAATAGTGATTGACTATTTGAAAGTGAGAATCAGAGTCACTTGAGTTTATGTCAGGTGCATCATGCACGCGATTCTGCGTTTTTCACGTATTACACTTGCAGCGGCAACCGTGATCTTCAATGATATATTTTGATTTTGAGGTTAGCCGCTTTCTTACGTAATTTCCACTTCCGTGAAACGACTGATAGCTATAAAGCCATGCAGCTACTATAGCACTTATATGCGAATGTTCTCGCGCGAAAGTAGATTCGCACGTGTTCAGAATTTTTATTAATACAGTTCAATTTTACGAGTACTATACCAAACTCCGCAATCAAAGTATTTTCATACTTGCTTAGAAATTAGAAATCGTTCAAGTGATGTCAAATTATCTATCTAGTTACATTGTGTAAATATAAAAGAAAATAAATAAACACCTGAAATGAATCTGAAGTTTACTAAAAAAATATTCCATGTCTGCTTCTGAAAAAAGATTTCAATTTGATAATAACTGTACATAAGTATTCATTTAACCGAGACTCAGCAGTCAGCATGGACTATAATTAGGCCAAGTGCTATACGTATTTATATCTCAGCGATTGGCTAAAAAAAATTCTTTATCACGTTCCATTCTGGGGGCGGCGTTTTTATGCTTTCGTAAAAAGGGTCGTTCGTTCGAAATCTTCGAATGTGCCGCCGCGGAAATCTGGCGACAGCGCCTGTAATTGTACACTCATTGCCTTATCAAAACATGCCGTGTTTTCACAAAAGAGACCTCGAAAGTCGAGCAGATAAAGGGAGACTAATCGATTTTCAAATCAGGGCTGTGTTAGCGCTCGATTCGAAACTAAAGAGCCGAATCGTCCAGATAAGATTCTTCGGAATTTCGTCAGAGAATGGAACTGAGTTTTTCAGTCTGTTCTGACTTCTGACGCACGCGCTGGGCGCAGGCGCTTTCGCGCATGACCTTTTTACACTTACGCTTTCAAAACCCGTTTTCTCAACTCACTGTACTTGTCGTTTAACATTTAAATGAGCTGAAATCAATTTTTTTCAACTTTTTGCACGAAGTTGTCAAGGAAGCTGCATTATATAGCCTTTTTTAAAAAAACCGAGTGTCTGAGGAAAATTTATCGTTGAATCACAAATTAAAATAGTCTTAGAGTACTACTGGAAAATTGAATTATTCCATCTTCTTGCTATAAAATTCATGAATCCAAGTATAAAATTTTCCAATTTCCATTTTGATGTTGTTTTATTTATGATTGCAGAAAAATAAAAAGATAATGCAGTGATTAAAAAAATACTGTTTAATCAATAGTTCTCTTAAACATAAAAATCAATGGCCAATTCAAAATTGAACGAATCAGCGTAATAAGCCAATAAGTTTCTTTATAAAATAAAAAAATTTCAATCACCCGGATCATTAATTAATTTTACAGTTAATTGCAGTCGTTTGCTGGGGTCTCATAAATTGTCGGAGCTCGATTAACATTTCACGATCTCGTCTAATTCCCGAGCGTAAAAGGGCCGCCCTCACGCAGGCAGGCAGGCAAGCAAGCCAGCAGTCAAACACAAGCGTATCGGGCGGTATTAAAGTCTCGGCGACGGCGAGCTCTACTTATATACACATATCACACGCTCTCGAGTGCAAAGTGAAAGAGCAAGACAGAGAGGCACGTCTCGCTCTCGAGGGTTTTTCCGTTTCTTTCCCTCGCAACACATAGCAGTATCCCGAGTAGCGCCGAGCGGTGCGCGCGCGAGCGTCCAGATAAGCGACGATTTCTCTCTTGCCGTCACGCACACACTTTTGCATCCCCTCTCGAAAAAGTACAACCGCTCTGTCTTTCTCTCTCTCTCTCGCTTTCTCTCTCCTCTCGAAATATTCGCGGGTAACGCCTGAAAACGTTCGCTCGACTGCGGTCGTCTCTCTCTGGCTCACGTCCGCGCGCGCGAGGCATGCTTTCTCGCAAGGACGAGGACGACGGTGTGCCGCAGCAGGTTCTGGTGCAGAGTGCGAAAAGCCAGCCCAAGTGTGCCTTGACGAGCAGACACGCCAGATATGGACGAGGCCTCGAGGCACGCTTCACCCTCATCGGCGAGGCGGCCCGCTGCTGAGTAGCTGAGAGACAGTGCCGACGGCAGAGCCGCAGTAGTGTGTGCGCCAGCCGAGTGCCCGCAGAGAGAGAGACGACGAGCGAGGTCGTCCAGCGAGCTGCAAGATCAGACCCGTGCCCACCGTCACCAACGAACCGTGCTCATAACCTGGCTAGAGGAACTGCGAGAGGAGACTGCGCCAGCTTTTGGGGGGCTAAGCGCGGCTATCACTGGACGCGGCCATGTTTTCTCCCAGCAGAAATCATTGAGCGCGCGCGCGCGCTAGACCGTCCACCAGAGAACGCGTGCTGCACCAGGAGGTGGCGGCGCCCGAGAGGAATACCAGCTCCTGACAGAAGCCAGGCGGAGAGGCGCACCACGACAGGATGCCGAGATGCGACGCGAAGACCAAGTATCTTCCGGCCACCTTCGCCTGGGCCCTCCTCCTGAGCACGACCACGCTCTTCTTTTACTTCCCGTGAGTAAAAAAAAAAAGAAGCTTCTAACACTCTGAGTTTGATTGATTCCTCGAAGAAGCTCTGGTCTCCTCGAGCATCGAGTGTGCTCTCTATTTTGTGTGACTAACAAATAGTGTTCCAAGCAGCAATTGAGTCTCGCTAGATAAAAATTTTAATGAGATTGGATAAATAGTATAAGCTGTGTTTAAAACTGATTTGCTGAGAAATTTGCATTAGGCAGTATTTATATTTAGGTACTTGATAATGTGGAAAACCTTGACTGTAATTTAATACAGTAATAGGTTTCTCTCATTTTTTGTGTAAACGCTGGAAGCATGCAGGTTTGTGTTAAGGAAATTGATTTTGATTAGTGGAAGCATTGCTCATGATGTTAGTACTATGAAACGGATGAGTCAGTGTTAGGATGTTATTGTCAAGTATAGCTTTAGTATTCTGATAAAAGAAAAGTGAACACTCAAATTCAGTATTGTAGATAAGAGCATTTCATAACTTTTTACAATGGGAAAGATATTTCTAGCAATAAAAGATTATTAATATTTGAAATGTTTTTAAAAAGATGGCCTTAACTTTGCATTATTTTCTATTGATTATCATGTATTGATTACTTTAACCTACTTCTTTTCCTATTTATCATTGACATTACAGTTACTATTTTATGTCCCATGAAATGTTTATTGACCTATCAACTTATTTTCAGATGCCAGTATTATGTTTCTCGATATCCATGGGTTCCAGCACTGCAAGGGGTCATTACTTTCTTTGTGCTGGCAAATTTCACCCTGGCCACCTTCATGGACCCTGGAGTTATACCGAAAGGTAACACATAAATTGGTAGAAATATTAACAGTTTGATTGAAAACTAAATGAAAATTAATTTCTGCGACAGCTCCTCCAGATGAAGATCGAGAAGATGACTTCAGAGCACCACTGTACAAGAATGTTGAGATTAATGGAATAACTGTGCGTATGAAATGGTGTGTTACTTGCAAATTTTATCGTCCGCCAAGATGTTCACACTGCAGTGTTTGCAATCATTGTATTGAAGTAAGATATCTATTGCACAGGATCACAATGCACTGCTTGAACTTGAGATTCATTTAAATATTATCATTTTAGACTTTCGACCACCACTGTCCATGGGTAAACAATTGCATTGGAAGGAGAAATTACCGTTTCTTCTTTTTCTTCCTTCTATCATTGAGCATGCACATGCTCAGTATATTTGGATTGTGCCTGTACTTCGTTTTGGAACACAAGCAGAAGCTTGGCGAAGTGCAAACCATAATAGCGTATCCTTTTTAAAACATTTTATTTTAAATAATAAAAATTACTATTAATATTTTTATTTGAAACTCATATTTTTTTAACAATTGATTAGTATGGTGCTAATGGGAGTGGTGACGCTCCTTTTCATTCCAATTTTTGGATTAACGGGCTTTCATATAGTGCTGGTCTCACGAGGCCGCACAACGAACGAACAAGTTACTGGAAAATTCAATGGCGGCTATAATCCTTTCTCGCGAGGCTGCTTGCATAATTGCTGCTACACGCAATTCGGACCACAATATCCGAGGTATTAATGCAAGATAATAGTAATAAGTTTTGTAGTTAGAGCCTCTTAAAAGTTCTTTTAAATTAATAATAGTAATATATTAATAATATATGATTCACTAATTCTCTCTTAATTTTTTAGCTTAATAAAGCCTGAAAAATATTTAGGGAAACGCCGCGGAGCTTGCACGTCTGAAATCTCAACGATAGACAGCGAGAACCAGGTAAAGACCTACATGGATAGCAGCAATGGTGTTAGAAATGCCAGTTCAAATGCTTACAATAAGGTAAGAGCTAGTGCAATTTTGCTTATCAGAACAAAAAAAGAAATTTTCCCTAATATCCTCAGCGCTGTAGCGTGTGCTTTTAACGCTTCGCGCATCAGTAGAGAAGCTTTCTTGAATTACTTTTTAACCGATTTTGTTGTTCCTTAAAAGTACAGATGTTTGCGAATTCGTTATTATAAAGCATGCAACAAGTTTGGCCTTATTTTTTCTTAGTTCGACATCTGCACTTTTAAGTTAAAACTGCAAATTTGGCGCTATCAAGGTAATGATTTCTAATTCTCTCTGATAATCACATTTTTACTCAGACTTCTCTCTCGACCAACGATACCTCATCCGATGTTCCTTTAAAAGTCTCAAGATCTAAGTTTTGAGATTTCTAATAATTCCCAAACTCTCTTATTCTTCCAAACAACAGAATGGTAAAACAATAAATTTATGAACTAGTGGCATAAGCATTTTTTTTATTTGCTGATTGAAACATTTTTTGGAAATTTTAGTTGTCCCCTGGTAGAGATGGCTCCGACACAGACATGGAGCCGACTGCTTCGCAATCAGCGGACTGCGAACCTACTCCGCCGTTGCAGAGACACGGTTCGAAAAACAACTTCTTCCTGCCACCTGTGGAGAACAGCGATTCTCCCAGGCACCCTCAACAACCACAACATCGTCATCCTTTACATTATCCTAGAGGCAGTCCACACCCCAGGTCAAGGTAGCTTTTTATTCATTAATTTTTTTTATTTCAAAAAGAATTCTAAAAAAGGAAATTTTTATTCAAGAATGATTACTTTTAATAACCGCACAACGTTAAAGCGAAAAGTAAACTTCATTAAATCGTTAATTAGATTTGAAACAAAAGCAGTTGTCTTATTTTAAAAAGCGATTCATTAAAAATCTTGAGCTAAAAATACTTTGAAATTAACTTGTCCTTTTTTATATTGATTATTTGAAAGCCTTCCTAGCTTGAAAGACCGATAGCTATACATTCTTTTACGTATATTGATTTTAGAGTCTATTTACAAACTTCATGGCAATATCGATAATTTAATCTTTTAGATTCTCGCTGTAAAAGCAAAATGCAGTTAAATGTCACTTATAAATCTTATTGTGCAACGTAACTTTGCCGTAACATAATTTTTGATAAGTTAGTAAAGACTTAAAGGGAATTGAATTTCAGACACATTGCTTCATTCCCATGCACTTACCTTTATTCATCTTTTGAAGCTTTTTAAAAGAGTAATATATGTTCTAGTAAAAGAATTTTTGTTTTTCATTAAATTCGAACCTTTAGTTTAAGAAACTCTTGTATATGAATAAAACAATTACGATGTGACTAATGTAAAGCTTTATAAAAGTTTAAAATTATTAATGTGCAGGCAAAATTATAGCTTTCAATTATCCTGCATAAATAAAGTCAAATAATTTATAATCGTGTAAATTTGAATTCTTTTTAATCCAGTATTTCATGACACTTTGCATGAAATTTACTTTATTTAGAAATCAACAATAATATTAGGGATATTTAAATCTGACTTTAGCGGTTTTAGGGGTATGAACGGCTCTCGAAGTCATACGCCAGATCCGCTGGCTGAGTCAAGTGGATCGCCGGCAACGGGTCCGGGCGGCGGTCGCCAGGGTGGCGCGAGCCCCACGATGCAGCAGAGAATCAAAGCGATCGGCGTACCAACGCCGCTCGCGATATCCAGTCCCATTCGCAGGTATGTCTCTCTTAAGATCTTTCTCCGGAAGACTACACAATACACAAGCATTTGTATAGTTAACCACAGGCAGAAAACTTCATTACCTAATCTTGATTATACATATATTTGTATATATATATGTATATATATTATATATCTATATCGATGTGTTGTCTGTCAATGTCCCTCGAGCGCGCACCAAACTAATTTTCTATTTCTATTGTGAACCTTTTTTTTTACCTTTTCTTTCAAGGACTAACTGATTGTATTTCTATTACTTATACATATAAAGCACCATATCTTTCTCTTTCTATTAAAAGCGATGCGTATTTTTTGATTTTTTTTTTATATTTTCTCTAAGCAACAAATTATATTTCTGTATCTATTGCATCTTTAAACGTGTAAAAAAAGTGAATGAAATGCGCCTCAATTATTCATATTTATACATCTAACAGTACAGAGAGCCTTTGTAACCCTCCTATCTGCCCGTACTATTATAATATATTTATTATTAAAAAATCTTTGCTTATGACACCTTTGCTCACGCTGTCACTTTTGTTTCTGTCTCTATCTTTCTATTCCCGTGTTTATTATCACGTCCAAAGTCAGCACTAAAAAAAGAAGGCAGTCGCCGAATGCATAAAATTGTTTTTTTTTTTATCATTAATTTTATGAATTCAAAGGGTTATAGTAATAAATTTTTTCGAACACCACTATGCGTGCAAAAAATGCGTTATTTGTATATAGAGAATATGTTAGATTTTTTTTATACTCTGAAAGTTCCTTTGATATTTAATATATTGTTTTTCTTTTAGTTGAGATCGAACGAGTTTGTTTAACATTGTGAGTAACGGCTCATTCTAATACGTTTTATTTTAAAACTTTCAACGTTTTTACTCACGTCTTTTTTTCTTTAATCAAGTCACACTATGTTCACGAGAATTTTTGTCACATTTCACGATAAAAATAGAGATTTGTAAAGGCAAATAAATCGGCGCGTCGTAGAGAGCTCGACACACAGCTTTAGTTTGTGTGGAGCTTTTCGAGCTTCTCCCACGTTTCTAGAAAAAATAACATCAAAGAATCAAAGAATAAACTTTTTAATGTAGTTTTTACTTTTATTTTTTTTTCATTAATTTAGACAAAAATCTATAGCTTAGTTGCGTAATTGCGTTTAAAAAAATAGCTTTACGTTGTGCAGAAAAAAAGCGCTGGAAAATTACAACGAAAAGTTATTATTTCTCATTTTCGAAATAATTCTAATTTTTACGTTTTCGTTAGTAAAAATTATGCAAAAGCACGTGCCAAAACAATGCTAAAAGCCGGAACGTAGTTAGTAGAGTTTTTCGGCTTAAGAGCATTCTTAGCACGTAGTTAAAAAATTAGGGGAGAAGCGTCGAAGGAGCACCGGGAGGTAGAAAGGAAGTTAGCTTGCACGTAAATCTTGATGAGATTATGTGGTATATAGATAAGTTTGTGTCCCACTGCAGGGGGTGGTAACTGCAAGGAGATGCTTTCGGCCAGTCACATGTTGCAACCTACTGCAGGTAAAACACGAACTTCGTTCTGCAAGGAACGCCTTTTCTTTCAGTAGTTTCAGTTCTGTTTTTGATTTTGACTCTTTTCGTTCATAGGTGAAGCGTTTTATTGTTACTTGTATACTTGTACTGCTTCTCTTGCATCATTTTACATATATATATATATATATTGTGTTCCACTTGTTGTCCTGCGTTGAGAAGTACGTTCAGCATAATGTATTAACGTACATTGTATAATTTCCTTTTTTTATTGTACATTCTTGTTAGTTGCGCCCAATTGCGTCACCCATCTACAATTGTCACACAGTTTATCATTCATCTTTGGCCTTGCAATCACTTTATGGCTTTTCTGTCTTCCATTATTATATCATCGCCATCCTGTTACTGTTTATTATAGGTAGTTGCTAAGAATGACAGCTATATTATTAATCGATCTATTTTACTACGTTATATTATCAATTATTATCCATACTCCTATTTCTCCTATTTTCTGCAGAGTTTTTAACAAAAAATCAGAATTGGTTCTGGCAATGCAGATTTTCAATTATTAATTTATATTTTTTACAAATTTAGTTAAAACATTTTAATAAGCTATTTGAAAGAAAATGCTTAAAAAATTAATTGCTAGTAAAACCAACCTGATGATTAATTGCAGTAAGCACTGATTTAAAGCACTAGTGATTTATACGATTTTTATTGCAGAAAAAGATAGTACAGATTGATAAGATAATCTACAATTAATTTCTACTCAAGATTCAATGCTATATGAGAAAAAAACCCCTGTTACGCCAAAATACTTTTTTCTTCATAATGCTATTGAAAAAAATAAAATTGTTTTTTGTTAGTGCACAAAAGAAATCAATTTGCATTCTGTAATCAATGTAAAAAATTCAATGAAAAAAATTGTATAACGTACTATCTTTTTTCGATTGCTACTTATACACTGGCACTTTAGACGAGACTTGCTTTAAGCTTTAAACAGTAAATAGTATCTTATCAGAGTAAACTGTAAAAATTCACAAATTGTAATAATTTTATTTTGTGAATTATTTCGTTTTAAATTAATTTTTTTTTTAGAATAAAACACTACTAACGTTTTATTAAAACAAACTCTAACGAAATTCTCAATATTTTAATAAGTAAAGTAGCAAATTGTAAAATAAAAAATTTTAAATAAACATTACTTTTCATTTTATGATTTCAAAAAAAATATTTAAAAGTGCATGGACAAAAACCAAACAGAAGAGAATTCATGGAATTCAGTATACTTGCGTAAAACGTAATTAGTTCCCATGACCTATATCGCGGAAAACTTAGAAAATTGCTGCTAACAGCACAGTAAGCGAATGTAGGAGTTGATTAGATAACGTGTAAAATATATAGACATCTGATTATGCCAAGCGTTCTATACATAGATCAATTATCTCCCGCTACTTTTTCCGTAGATTTGAACCCGTACAACATCTATAGTTGAAAAAAATTTTTTAATGGTTAAACGCCTAAGACCTCAATATTATAGCACTAGGTAATTTAAATAGTGAAATAGGAAATGACATAAGATAAGTCTAGTAACGAATTTCTAAAATATCTGTACAACACTAACAAAACCTCTTTAAGCAAGTTCTAAAGTACCAGTACAGAGAGCATCTTACTGTACTCGAATGAAGTTTGTCTGTTTCTATTATTGCGCTTTGCTTAAGCGCTGCGCTCTACCTCAATACCTAGCCACTTCTCT
>JAWWEM010000010.1:26425402-26437185 GCA_035582935.1 Ormyrus thymus
GAGATTTTATCTATCAGTTCGTATTTTTCTTTTTCATTTTTTATGGATTTAAAAAATCGCCGGAGCCACCTTAAAAAAAAAATTTATAAAAATGATGGAGTGGCTTTGACAACTAAAAGTCAAATGAGCATGCGCAATAACTGATGTATTCAAATAAGGCAGAGGCTGTGTCAGAGGCACAGAGGGCAGAGCACAGCGCCGCAGAGCCCATAATAATAACATGTTTTAACTCGATCGGTCTAAAGCTGCAACGCTTACACTCTGTGACTGCGAAGCTAGCGACACCAAGCTATCGATACGAGGGGAGCAGCGAGCAACCGAGGCAACTTAAAAGAACGCTGTAGTCTGCGTCTGCACTGTACTCTGTAGTACGCGGTACGCCGTACGGCTGGACTAGTGGACCAGGTTTGGTAGTGACGGATAGTCCAATTACTTGAAAGGCGCTCGAGCGCTGTGGTCGCCATATTATATACAAGGCTTGGTCGCAATACACGCACAAAAAGACAAGACTGTCGAGGCTAGATTATCACCGGAATTTCGCCGAGGCAGGTAGACGGTAGGGAGCCGTCGATTGCCAGTCATGTAAGTGTTCCTTGTTATTTTCCTGCCATCAGCACACCTTTTTCATTCACTTTAAATACATAGTTCTAATGCTCGCATGTGATATAACCAAACTTTAGGGCCCGAAGCCGGAAAGATAGTACTGGCAAAAGCGACTCCGAGGCCACGGATAAAGAGAGTAAACGCGGTAGAGAGAGAAAAAAGAGATCGGCATCCTCCTCGAGCAGTGGGAGCAGGTACGTTTATCAGCATATTTATGCCAAAGTCGTCGCAAGAAGCTACATGCGTGACCGCGCTTTTTTTCACTAGATTAGACCTAATAATGAAATTACGCACATTTTTCTTTACTTTTTCCTCTACTTAAAAAAGGGGGATGAAGTGAATTTTGTTAAATTTATTCTAGCTCAAGAAATTTTTTATTTCTGGAGATTAATGTATGCATGGTTGACAAATGTGTAATCACCAAAGTAAACAGTACTTGTTTGTTCTTTCAGCTCTTCAGACAGTAGTTCTGCTTCTTCAAGCTCCAGTAGTAGTGGAAGCTCGAGATCTAGTTCTTCATCCAGTTCATCATCAAGCAGTTCTGGAAGTTCCTCTGCAAGTTCTAGAGATAGAGGACGCAAACGTAGCAGGAGTAAAAGTGCTGATGTTAGACGACACGATACCAAGGAAAAGGAAAGGGAGAGAGATAAAGAAAGGGACCGTGAGAGAGAAAGAGAAAGAGAAAGGGAACGCGAACGCGAACGTGAAAGAGAAAGGGAACGTGATAGAGATCGTGATAGAGAACGGGAGAGAGACCGTGAAAGGGATAGGGATAGAGATAGGGACAGAGAGCGAGAGAGGGAACGAGAGCGAGAGAGAGAAAAGAAGAAACCTAATTCAGTTCCAGAAAAACCAAAGCCAAAACCTCGCTCAAGGTATTTCAACATTTACTAAAAAAAAAAACATTAGTTATAATAGTTCATCATCATATTACTATATTTTAATTTATTTTAAAGAATTCAATAGGGTAGAATAGAAGCCCTTTTTATTTATTTATTGTAATTCTTCCATTTTTTAATCATTTTAGAAAAAAAACATTTTTATTAGAAAGAAAGTTTATCCATGAATTTTTCATCATATTTTAGGACTCCTTCTCCTCGTAGAAAACGCAGAGAAAGATCGCCAATACCAAGGCCAACAAAAATTCACATTGGTCACTTAACACGTAATGTTACAAAAGAACACATTACAGAAATTTTCTCTACATATGGAAGTATAAAACTGGTTGACTTTCCATTGGATAAGTTGCATCCTACACATGGAAGAGGTTTTGCTTATGTAGAATTTGAAACGGCTGATGAAGCAGAAAATGCTATGAAACATATGGATGGAGGTATGTTTTTCCATTTTCCTAATGAAAATAAATAATTATAACTATTTATAAACCAGTAATGTTTTGTAATATAAGTGTGAATTTTATCACAATCATTATGATTTAAAAGAAAGATTAATTTTAATATAAATTTTAGGTTAACTTATACATGTTTATAATTTTATATTTTTTAATTAAAAACTTAAACAAAATTTGTGTATTATATCTTTAAAAGGCATGCGAATGTGAGAAACTGAATTGGAAGGTAATAAATATTGTGTTCAGGACAAATTGACGGTCAAGAAATAACAGCCGCACCGGTACTGATGCCACCGAAACCTCGACCAGCGCCAATCCGGCGAATTTCCCCAATGATGAATCGTCGAGGACCGCCTCCTGGCAGATGGGGTGGTGGCGGCGGGGGTGGCGGCGGTGGTGGTGGTGGCAACAGAAACTCGCCTCCCCGTTACCGGAGACGCTCACCACCGATGAATCGACGTGGTCGCAGTCCTGCTAGACCGCCTCGACGTCGGCCACGCACGCGGTCCAGATCGCCCGTCAACAATCCCAGGCGAGACCGCCATCGACGATACACGAGGTCCAGTTCCAGCAGCTCGCGATAACAAGTGCGTTAAAAGGCGCTCTCATTTTTTCGCCGACTACCTCCTTCAAATAAGATTGTATTTTTCACGGTGTAAGCATTGCTGTAACTTTGCTGGAGAGTGCGTAAGCGCGAACAGAGTTGAATTTTTTTTGTCGTGATTTCATCAGCATACTTTCGTTGGTTTGCCATTCGTATAGATTCAGTTTAAGGTGAAAAATACCAATGCATTATTCAAAACTATTTTGATCAAGTGCTCGACTTTACTAAATTAAATTGCAAAAGGAAAACAAATACCTTAGAAATTAAAACGCTACAGATTGTAAACTGTAATTGTACTGTTCTTTTTTTAGTAAAGATGTTACTGTTCTATGTATCATAATGTATATCTTATCATTGTCGAGCAATAATAATTTTATTGCTAATCGTTTATTCTTCTGATATTTAAAGAATCTTAAAAAATGAGGCATAGTTAACAACGGTACGTGCTGCAAACTAACGAAAGCTACCCGCGTTAAATGCGAAATCGATTAAAACATGCTCATTACTGGGCAGTATGGATCAAATTTTCAGATCCTTTAACACACTATTTCTATTTGAAAGAAACGACTATACAATATTATAAATATAACAACTTTAAAACAAATTAATGCATTTGTCTTTGTTTTTATACACAAACATGCGTGGTTTTAGTATTGATACATTTTTTACCACACTTTCTAAAATGTAATTTTTTTAATAAAAATTAATTTTTACTCGTAAGAGAGTCACTGGTATTTGTTAAAATATACATACAAGGATTAAGAAAGATTGTCTTAATAGTGTTTACAAACTTAACAAAAATAGTACTTATTTCTTTTAGTTTTAATTACAACATTTCTTAAGTGTATATTGTCTTTAGATTCTTGAATATTGAGAAAACGGCTTGATTAAGAAAATTGATAAAGTAATAATAAGAATCGATGTATGAAAGATAGGATGAGAGTGTGTAATTTTTTGTTAGATTTAATTAAAATGAACTTATAAATAGAAATAAATTTGTAAACAGCAGTCATTTCTAATAAGCTTCATTATTTACAAAAAACTTAAACATAGTAACGTTCTAAAAAATATTCGAGGAAAGGTATTATACAAAAGACATTGAACAGCTACTTTGATAGAAACTATGATTATTCGACCCTTTTACAAAGAATCGTCGATTTTTAGAAAAAACCTATTCACACAAAACTTCCTCTACACTTTATCGCATTCTCTCGGTATCTACAAAAACAGAATATTGCATCGTATTGCAATATTTCATTTTCCCATCATTTTAATTTTCTTTGTCTTCAGCTGCATCGATGCAAAATATCTACATTTCTTCGAATGACGCTTATTCAATTTGCAAACGATAAAAAATAACGTAAACAACTGCATCTCGTCCTGTTTCTTCATTGCTTGCACAAACTTTTATAATTGGACTTATTTACCTTTCATTCATCTAAAATCGGAGTCACTGCAAGTCGAAGAAAAGGGGGATAAAAAATCATGGCGCATATTTCAAAGATTATGATGCCTGTCGATAATGGCACGCGAAAGAAGAATTTCTCTGATCAAACATCTGCGTCCTGACAACTATGTGCAGATAAAAGGGCAAAACTGAAGGAATCCAGATAGGACCATGCTGAGAAAAGTCTAATTATATAATTACAGTTTATTGTGGCTTCTTTTAAACTACATTTTGCCAACTACCCACAAACAATAATATTTAGTAAGAAAAATAATTAATAACAACTTTAAACTTAATCGATTTTAAAATCATCAAATTTCATAAGTTTCTTATTCTAAAGATTTATTATTTGTATTACCCATAATTAAGTCTAGGAAAGAAAACTTATACAATTATACGTGGAGAACATTCAGCAGATGTTTGCGAATGATTGGTATAATTTGTTTTTATGTACAGCAAATGGATATAATAATTATCATGGCCCCCAAGAAAGTTTAGGTTTGCAAATATTTAGCTAATTATGTATGATTTATCCATGAAATATATACATAGTATTCAAAATTTTTTTTTAAAGAAACACCAGGTACAAAGTGTATGAGAGTTTCTTTAATCTAATCATTTATAAATTGAAAGCCACCATACTTAAAACTAACTATAATTAAAAGATAGACTTTTGCAAGCTGATTCTATCCGATAAAGCTCCAATGATCAACGGTCGTTATTTTTTTTTCAATCATGCACATTTTTATTTAATTTTCTTTTTAATTTATCACAGGAAGTTTTCCAACGGTCTCTTTGAATGTAGCGCTTATAAATTCCTCCAAAATTTTGCCCTAACTTATTTACTTTTCTCTTTTCCTCTATAATTTTCTTCGCTAATACCTTCGGCGCAACTGGCATCTGTCTACATTGAAACATAAAATTGGTCTATTACAATTTATATTACTCGAACAAAATGAGAGCCAATGCCCCCTCCCCTTCCTTCTCCCTTTTCTTATCGCTTTCTTTCTGCAAATTCTATTTCTTTCGTTTCTAGGAGCCCCAGAGATGAACGGTACATAATTAAAATAATTGCTTAAAATTCGATGCTTGGCAATAAATAAATAATTAAATAAATCGTCTCTCCCTCTCTTTTTGCTACGAGTCATTCGCATTTTACATTACAATTGTCATTACACGTACAAACCCCCCCCCCCACACACACACGCACGCACGCACTCATCCACACACCCGCATGCACGCACGTGTATATATATATATATATATACCTCTCGAGCAGGTCGAATGCCGCTCGAGAGACTAAAGTATCTATAATCGCATCGATGAAAATTTTTACTTTTTTTAATGAATTTCAACCCTTTGCTCAGTCCATTAATCTCCTTTATCTAGAACCGATGCAGACGCACTTTCAGTCGCAGAAAAATTCTCAACTTTCTTACATTTTTTGCGTACCTATATTTTTTCTTTTTTCTTTATCTTAAATTAATTAAAATATTACACACGATATTTATAACTGCACGAACGTAGTTATCGTAGTTTATGAATAAAATCTATAATCATCGCAGACAGACAGCTTTTACGGAGTTGTTGCACTGATTTTTTGTTTCGATTATTTTTATATTGACCTAAACACCATAACACTTCACATGTTTATCTTACGTTCACTTCACTTTATGTTAACATTGTCCCCTACATGATAAAGTATTCTTATTTTGAGTTTTGAATTAATTTTTTTACTGACCAGTTAGCATTCGGAATTGGGCGTTAAAGAGAGACGAAACACCTAATTTGTAAAAGCATGTATCCTTTCATTTGCGGTCATTGGCTTCAAAAAGAAAATGATAAATATTACGAACACTTTACACAGTTCTCAAAAATAAAAGGGAGCGATGAATAACGTCTTTAAGTGATTCTATCTGTTTCAAAAAATGATCTTTATTCCAGTCCTCATTGCGCACAAGTACTTCGTACTTACTTGAAATTAGCGAATAAATCAACTGGCGGTCAATCACAAAAAGAATTTTTGAAGCGCAGTCGCTAACGTTCGTTCCTACTAATTAATATGATAAAAGGGAATAAACAAAATACAATAGCTACTTCTGATTAACGTAAAATAAGTCACATTCGATCATTTATTTAACTATTTTATAAGCTATAGATGAAACAGATGAATAATAAATTTCTCTTAAAGATCAATAAGTCATTAAAAAAAAAAAAAAAAACATGAAACTACCAGTGTCTTTTAATCTTTTCAAGTTCATTAGTAAGATTAATTAGAGACAAGGAAAGAAATAACAATTGATTAATTTCAGACACTTTGATTTTTATTACGATTTTCAGTTATGGTCTCATTTTAACAAAAATTAAAAGTAAAGCTAACATATCACTTAGCAGTAATGTAAACATATAAAGTATAAATTTATATAAACTTTATATGTTAGGTTTGCACTGCTTTGGTGTATAAAATTAACTTTGATAACAAAAATATTTTTACAAATATGTAAAATCACTTGATATATACAGTTCAATTGATTATTATGATTAAAAGTTTATCTTTCCATACTAAACTTTATGGAAAAATGTGTCTTTACAATAAAATTCAGTCTACAATCTTTCTCTAATTAACCACTTATTCATTTTTAATTGAAATTGATGATTCGAGAAGAAAGTAAGTACACATCAAAGTAAATTAAAAACTAAAATAATAATAATTTTTGAAACGATTTTTACAGATCAGTCCTCTTACTAAGAAATATTATTTTCGTTAGCAAGGATTCTTGTCTAAGAAACATATCTCGTTCTTTTTTACACTTTCAATTTTTTAATAAATCATTATCTTATCAACAAATATAAAGACGTTTGCCTCTCTTTGCAAATCAGATGTCAATTAGATCATAAGTAATAAACGTGTAATACAATGCCACCGCCTTAAAATCTCAAGGATGTACTGCAACTATACGTTAGATTGATTTAATTTTAAATTCAGTACAAGAGAAAAAGGGTCTAAGAGTCTTAAAAACTCAACAGTTATTGTTTTTAAGTCTTTCGAACCCTTTTTAACTATAGTACTTTACAATTTGATGAAGCACCATAATTGATTACTTAATATTTCAAATAATAGTACGGCATATGTAAACATATACGGGCACCTATGACTAAAAAGACTTGTTATGATTGGTCTTAGATTATGTGCAAAAGACTTGTCAGTACATCGTTAAAAATTTAACTGCAGTAATGAGCAAACAAGCAGTTTTTTTTCGAAGATTAAGAGAAATGATAATAAATTTCGAATGCGACTTATTTCACGCAAAAGTGGAAAACAAGAGGCCGCAGAATAATGTACACTCGTATATCACGTATCGTCGCAAAATAAACGCTCTAAGAACAGTCCATGTTTCGCTCTCTCTTCTCTATATCATCTAAGACGTCCGACTTGCGACACTAGCAAGATCGGCAATGTTTTATCCAGGCGAAACCGAAAGAAAACTAGCACACACACGACTCGTTCTTTTTGACACACTTGTTAATTCCCGTAATCTCTATAAATATCAGCAATGTATAATAATAAATCCACTATGTACAAAGTTGCATGTGTATCTCCCGGGTTTAAGCGATGGAGATTTTTTCATTGTTCCGTAGGTCCTCTGAGTGTGGCAAGGGGGTGCCTCAGCTCAAATCATCATCGCGACTGCGACGAGTCCTCTTTTTTGTGCATATCCACGGCGTTGTGCACCATTGTCTCGAGCTGCCTGACTTGAGGTTGACCGGCTGGAAGTGGACCAGGTCCACCGGGACCAGGACCCGCCCGGTGGTGCATATGCAGATTGCTCAATGGCCCGGGGCTGGGATCCTTGCTCCTCATGCTCGCGACTGCAGAGGGAGGCGGCGGCGCCTGGTAGCTCGCAGCGTAGAGCTTTGCCCGTTCTTCCTCCTCCCGGTAGGCCGCGGCCATTATAGGGTTATAACGCAGTTGCAGCGGGTCGTACCTGTAGGCATCGCGGAATGGGTCGCTTGGCCAAGCGGGAGGACCCGCGGGCTGCCCTGTTGCACCGCTCGGCGGTGGCGGGGGAAAGTGCTGCATCGCGTGCGAGAGAGTCGGTAGTCCCGGCAGGGTTCGACCCATCGCGTGTGGCCCAGGCACACCACCCGGATGCCGACTTTGTAGGTAAGGATGTGGATGGGAATGGTGATATCTAAAAAAAATAACAATTGATTATCCGAGTGCTCTAAATGATTGATTTTAAGTTAACTAATCAAAGATTAACCTTATCCACTTTTCCGTATCGTGAAGTGACTGTAGCTCGTTGCGTAATTCGTATTTTTCTCTGAAAAAAATGAATAAATTTTAAAATAAATTTTGGTTGTTAACTAAAAAGAAATGTTTAATAATATTTAAAAGCGAAGAAACCTCGGATCTGGCAAGGGATTAGGCTGAGGCCCTGGAGGAGCCTGTGGCGGCGGTGCCCTCGACAACATGACGACATCGTCGTCCTTACTCCTTGGCTCTTCTTTGACTCTGACAAGAGCCGTGGGATCCATTGGATTAGCTCCGTTACGCAGAGGCGATCTATCCCGCATAACAACGTGTTGTCTGTTTTGCTGGGTCTGTTGCTGCTGCTGTTGCTGCTGCTGCTGCTGTTGTTGTAAAAGCCTTTCACGTTCCATCTCTCGCCTTTCCATTTCCCTGCGCTCCTTTTCTCGCCTTTCTCGCTCTCGTTCAGCCGCTGCTTCTGCTGCTTTTCGTTTCTCTTCCTTTTCACGCTCTCGTCGTTCCCGTTCACGTTGCTCTTCTCTTTCGCGTTCTCTTTCTCGCCTGATGCGCTCTCGTTCACGTTCGCGTTCTCGCTCCCGTTCTCGTTCGCGTTCGCGCTCACGTTCACGTTCACGTTCACGCTCGCGCTCGCGCTCTTCCAGCTCAGCTCGCCTTGTATCGATAGTTGGCGGTTCAGGCTTTAAACTCCAGGCAACCGTTGTAGGTGGAAAAGCACCAGAAGCTCTTTGTAAACTGTAATTTGAAAAGAATTTATTAATCTCCAACTTAAATATAAACTTGTTATTCAACGCAAGAAGAAAAGATTTGATTTATATAACTTACCCTCTCCACGGATCATGCACAGAACTGATTCCTGCCAATGGAGGTATATCTCTCGACGGCGGAAAACCTGAAAGACCAGGAAAGCTAGGATTTGCTGTTGCAAAACTTGGTGGATATCTTCCAAATGGGGACATTCCAGCTCCTAAAAGCAGATGGTAATTAGTAAAGTAACCAAATATTACAGATAAATAGGATAAAAGTGACAAATTAAATTTAAATACCTAAATGTGAAGACGGTGCAGATAAAAATCCGACTGTATGCGATACAGCAGGAGGACCTGGAGGGTGTGTTTGCATGGCTGAAGAAAATGGAGGAGCCAACTGAGGACCACTCATACCCAAAGCAGCTGCTGGTCCCGTTTGAAAAAGATGACCCGGAGGTCTGAGTAACTCTGTTTTCGTTGTGACACCGCCTGCTTTTGCTTCCGCTTGCTGCTTTTGCTGATGATGATAAATCTCCCAGGCTATTCGAACGTGCATTGCATTCCACTTTCCCGTTTTCTGTAAAAACAAGCAATTTGGTATAGCAAGCCCTTGGTATTCTTTGCGACAACAAAATTATTTATTTATTTTTTTAAAGTTTAATAAAAAATGATTACCGTAGGTGGGTATGACGTTACATGAGTGGGAGGTACAAATGTCGTAGATGGTGGCCCTAAGCCCGGATGCAAAAGGCCAGCAGTGAAACCTGAATAATTGCCGAGATTGAGATTCCCCCGAAAAAATGGAGAGTCTACTCCACCCAGCTTCGGAATGTCCTTGAACTGTAAGTCCGATTTAGAATCGAATTAAAAGAAGTGGACGAGAGAATGTCAATGTAAGAAAATTATTCAATTATTCTGTTTTGAAAATGCTTACAATAGGTGGCGGAAAGAGTGTTGATGCCGCTGGCGGCGGCAAAATTGGTGTCGTATGTTGATGAACGTGCGTGTGTTGATGTTGATGGTGATGCATCTCTGTCCGAAGGTATGGTGGCGGAGCAAGATTGTTCACCGCAGTTCTATCTTGGGAAGCTAAAAATCGATTATCTAGCTCGCGACGTAACAGGTCCGTCTGTCCTGGTACGTGGCTCGGGACACCTATTTTTGATTCTATACTTTAACGTAATAATCTAGCTCTTGTACTAAGGTGAGCAAGTTATCACCTGACAAGAAATAATTCACATATGTTCAACTAAATGATAACTTGCTCACCTTTGAAAATAAAACACTTGAGTAATTAGCTTGATAAACACTTACTTGTCTGAAAGAGCGATTCTGCGGAAAAAGGATTAGGATTAGAGGTCGGTGGAGGAAGCGAAGGCAAGGAAGTGTGCGGACTTGCACTGGAGACCGGTGGCGGCAGCGGCGCTGCGAACATCGGTGGTGGGAAGGTGTGCAAGCTCAGAGGAACCGGTGGTGGAGTTGGTCGCGGAACTGAGGTTGCTGTGGCCGGTGACAGTTGCGACGATGCATTGCTACTGCAAGAAAAAATTAACATTACACAAATTGCAACATTGATACTTTGATTATTTCGTAGTCTTTGCGCTTTACCCAATCCACCCTTGAGCCTTGGAATATGCAGGTAGACTAGAATTGGCCGGGGAAGAGGTGTTTGGCACGCTAACCGGTGTTATGCTGCTTCTGCTCAGACTGCTGACGTTACTACTGCAATAGACAGTTTAAAAGCACTGTTAACAGATTCTGATTTTTTTTCTACAATGAGCTTATAAAAGTTGAAATTAAAGTTGGTACCTGTAGCTATCCCGCTCGCGATTGGGACTATGCCCTCTTGGAGAGTTATTGCTGTTCCTACCAGCTAAGCTGCAAGACATGATATCTCTATGAGCTATCGAGTTGGCTGTTGTAACAGTATTGGTCACCGTCGAGACGCACGTAGTAGTCACCGCATTCATCGGAGTGCTGCCATTGCTACCGCTGCCGTGATTGTTACTTGCTGCACTGCTTATTGTAGACTTACTCAGGTTTGTACAGGGTGATGCTCTGCTACTTCGCTGTAAATTCAGAATTAGGAATAGCAGAAGTGTCAAGTGGTTTGAAATCGATTTGCAAGGGCAAAGACTTACAATATCGGTGCGCGAAGAGGCCGAATGCGAGGGTGAGGGCACGGCGGGCGGTAGATACGGACTGTGATTCAGTGCAGCGTATGGAGTGTAAAGTGGTGGATAGGACGGTTGGGTCTGAGGGTAGGCGGCCATCGGCAGAGGCGGCGGATAGCTCGTCGTTGCAGCACCATTCGAAGGTGCAGCTGGCGCAACTCCGAGGCTCGCCACCGCCGGCGATGTCGTGTGCGACGCTGATGATACCAAGGGAACGTTAGGCGGATGTAGGCCCGGTATCGAGGCATGTGGCTGCTGCTGAGGATGCTGAGGCTGCTGCTGTTGTTGCACTTGCTGCGTTTGCTGGAGCTGCTGGAGCTGCTGAGCTTGCTGCAGAGCCTGCGTAGGCAGCTGCGCTTGGTGTGGCTGATGTAGTGCAACCAACTGCTGAGACTGCGAAGACGGTGGAAGCAACTGCTGCTGTAGCTGCTGTTGTTGTTGCTGTTGTTGCTGTTGTTGTTGCTGCTGCTGTTGCTGCTGCTGCTGCTGCTGCTGCTGCTGCTGCTGTTGTTGTTGTTGTTGTTGTTGTTGTTGTTGTTGTTGTTGTTGTTGTTGTTGTTGTTGTTGTTGTTGTTGTTGTTGTTG
>JAWWEM010000010.1:26437724-26450224 GCA_035582935.1 Ormyrus thymus
TGCTGCTGCTGTTGTTGTTGTTGTTGTTGTTGTTGTTGTTGTTGTTGTTGTTGTTGTTGTTGTTGTTGTTGTTGTTGGTGGTGGTGATGATGATGATGATGATGATGATGCTGCTGCTGCTGCTGCTGTTGCTGCTGTTGCTGACAGAGGGAGGGCGGCGGCAGGGCCGGCGAAACGGGACGCTGCTGTGGAACTATTGCACGTGGATTCGCTGCTAGCGGACTAGTCATCTGCAAAAAGAGAAAATAAAGATTGAATAACGCTATTAATTGAAAGAAAATAAAGAGAGAACGTGCTAACTTACGGGTGGTTGGGATATGTGCGGAGGTAATGTAGGACTTGGAGGACTCGGTGCTGTTGGTACTGGCACGGTGGCAGACACGGGAGGAGGGATCGGCGCCGGAGCGTCTGTTGCAGGATTCGAGATTTGACCACCGGTGTCTGGTGGTGATCCTCCCGCTCCATTGGCCGGGGGCAGCACGGCAGGTGAAGAAGATGGCAACTCGTCTGAAAAGGCCAAATTGGTTAGTTTTTCAATTTTCAATGAAAACTTGCTTCAATCGACTTAAGGACGGTATTTACATTTACGTGCAAGAGCTGGTGGGGTAGAAGGTTCAAAGAGTATCGATTCCGCATCCGAGTTCTGTAAAAACAGAAATCACCCATTACAATCCACTTGATACGCTTATTAATAATGGGAACGGTAGAATATTTTTCAGAATTAATTATTCTCACCTTATCGTCTTCTCCTTCACTATCACACTGAAGAAAGAAAGATAAAAAAGATTAGTAATTTTCTCCTTTTCCCTACTCAGAACTTTGATATAACTTTGGTGTAAAGAGCAGCGTGAGTTTATTCCAGAAAAGAAAACGAAAATACTTACGATATAACCTTTACCCGAACTGCAATGACTGCTAGCCTGTGAAGTAAAATTTTCGTGCTCTTTACGTATAAGCATTGACTATGAATTTTAATTAAACAAACTAAGCTCTTGTCTGTAGTGTATATGCGTTTAAAAGCACGCTCTCGTGTGCTTAAATTTTTGAACTAATTGAATTGAGCAGTAAAAGTATATATGTAGTTTGCCGTCCAGTATCGTAGAGGATAAACGTTGACTTTTCTGTTTATTCTTCGAGAAAAATGAGTTTTCTTTATTACTTTAAACATGAATGCGTGCTTTTTCTCGAGAAAGAAAGTCCGGTAATGAATTCTGTATGAGTAATGTTTTGTCTCGTCTCTCTTTCGTTTATTGGTACTTACATCGCTGAGATGGTCCCTGGAACTGTCAGCGTCCTGACTGTCCCTTGGGATCCCGGAACCGTGCAACTGCTCGGAAGCTCGTCCACTATCGTCGCTCGTGCCCGCGTCTAAGCCCTGCATCCGTAATCGATCGGTTAAATACACTTACTTTTAAACCTACTATAGATATTATCAATTACCTGGTTCAACGCCGAAGGTGTCAGTATGGAATTATGTGTGTTGTAATGGTTATTCCTGAAGTGGTTTTTAATGTGGTGCTCGTTGTGCCGATTATTCTGTCCTGTGTCCAACTTTGGCTTTTCCTCCGCTAGTGAGAGTAAGGAGTGTAGCTTTTTGAAATTATTTTTCCCAGCTAGTTTTATTGCACTCTGAAATCAGAAGAGAAAAAAATTAACCCAATGCACAATATAGTTTACCGGAAGTAAGTAACAAATAGCCTCTATAATAATTAAAACGGCAGTTGTATATAATAAATAAATGAATCTTTGGCGTTAATTGCATTACTTGCTCTCGGATGCACGAACCATTTTATGATAAGTTAATCGGATTATATTATTTCGAGCGACGATCAAGTTAATCGACTTCCATGTACTTGTAAGACACAAAAACTTTACAACATTATATAAAAGATCTCAGGAAGCTGAAAAGACAAAGTGCAGTGGTAGCCAGAAATTGATTCGTTCGAATTAAATTAAGAATTGGTCGTTTTCGGACATCGTCTTCAAGGAGGAGTTCTAGTCTTTAATGAAAAAAAGCACAAGGTCTAGAAAGGTCAAGTACAGCTTTCATAGCCAGTAAAAATGAATCTTTATAACGAATGTTTAGATTTTTATGGCTTCTCGCCGAGCGTTCGAAAGAAAAGGATCAATTTAGCGAGAAGTAGAGTTTGGAAGGAGTTTGAAAACTAATTACCGTAGACGAGTGTTGCTCAGGGCGCGCGGTACAGAGTCTCGTCAGTTCCATGAAAGATGAGCCTTCGGAAGCTCGTCGAGTAAAAATCGCTCTTTCTCGAAAAGCTCGTGTGCTCGCACAAAGGCCGCGGAAAGAGCGAGTCGCGGGGAAGGGAAGAGCCTCGCCAAAGGCGCGCAAAAAGCGAGTGCAACGGTCGCCGAGTCGTCGCTATCTCGTCAAGGTGTGCACTCGCTCGCGCTCGCATTCGTCGTAAATGTGAAGCCGGTGCGTATACGCGGCGGTGGCGGTGGCGGCGGCGGCGGCGGCGGCGGCCGTTTCAGAGCAAGAGGGGGGTGATATCGAGCCTCCAGCCACGGAGAGAGGGAATCGAAAAAGGAGAGTCAGGAGCAGCGGAAGGGAGGAAGAAGACATTGACCGAAGGAACGCGCAAGGCCTTCGCCACTGTTGCAGCCGTCTTGTACAGCTGGGGAGATGCTGATACTTGTATCCGTCGCCCCTTTTATGCGTACCTTTCCATCTCCACTTCCTCTCTATACAATCGCTCAAATTCGCTCATGCCTCAATATTGACTGGAAAATTAGACTTTGAATTTTCTGCTGAAAAAAGCCGCAACAGTCCTTCAAATGAGATTAAGTAAAACTATAACGGATTGAAGATCGCATGTATAGCAAGTGATGTAGGTAAATAAAGGCTGACGAGAGTAAAAGGGGCCACTCGAAAAACTCAATTTATTAGGGGAGAAAGAAAAGTGAAAATTGGTAGCCGATACTCCGCGTGCGGTAGGCAAAAAAGCTGTGCGTACGCGGAGCTCTCTCCTTTCGGAGGACGTAGAGCCATCAGGACTTTGAGGGGGGTAGGGAGCGCGGTGTTGCCACGTCTCCCCCCTCCCCCTGGCCAGTCTCTGACTAGGCTGCTCCCACCGCGAAAGGTTGCTCGTAGTCGCGCGGCGACGATCGCTTGCAAAAGACGAAACAGCCGAAAAAGAGCGAGCGCCTCTGCCTTTTAATCAGCGAGATTCCCCTTTCGCGGGCAGCGGGCGGGCAGCGGGCGGGCAGGCGGGCGCGGAGCTGCCGGTGCCAGAGCTGGCACAAGGCGCCTGATTGCGCGCCTGCTACATTAGCTAGATCCGCAAGCTCTCGCCGCGTTGGGAGCGTTTTTACCTGGCCGCCTGTTCTAGCAGGCGATTGATCGCTGCGCCGGGCTTTGCGTTGGGTGGGAGGGTCGCTCGAGGCGGGCGATCGTATAGGGCCGATCGATCGGCAGCCGCAGCCCAGCGCGAGATGCCCAATTTGTCCGGCTATTTGTCCGGCTAGTTGTCCGGCTATTTGTCCAATTAGGCGCGATCAACGGGGGAAAGGGGCCTTTTCTCAACAATCTCTCTGCATCTAATTAGAAAGACGGACGACGGCTGCTCCCTTCCGACTTATTTCGGTCATTCGTAGCAACTACTACGCGGCAATTCGCTCGCTCGCGCAACAAGCCTATATTTAGAAGATCCTCTCTCTTGCTCTGTCGCACGCACTCGCGTGTCAAGATTTTTATGGGAACGAGCTGTCCCGCAGAGTCCTTCTGCAACTTGCGGCTCGATCTCTTTCTTCAAAACTCCAATAATAAATAAGCGTCTGATTGAACGGAGGGCTCCAGCTTACAATGACATTTGGTCTTTAGCGATTTCGGTGAGAGAAGAAACGAGATTTTGCAGAGCGCGCATGCGCGAGCGGCTTATCGCGAGCCGACAAACTCGCGTCCTCGACGGAATACTCGTGCGCTGCACCCACACGCACTCGACTCGCTCGACGGAGCAGGCGATAAAGCGCGTAATAAGCCGACACTTGACGCGATTAAAACACGATGAACGGATTCCAAATTTCTCTTTACTCTGTTTTTTTGTTTTTCCGTTATTCCGTTTGCTTGATTGCGATATTCTTTTAATTTGCGGTCCAATCAAAAGCTAAGATCTTCCTCACCAATGTATAATATTAAATCAACTTGCTAATTTTCTTCATCTTGCATATATAGATCGCTAACCTTTATCTCGACGCTCTTATATTGTTTTCTGCTTTATTTCTGTGCCTTTGCTACCTCATATCTCTATTTTAACTATAAATTAAAAGTAAATCGAACTTTAATCAATTAGCAAGAAAGATCGAATTTTCAAAGTTAGCCGAGAGAGTTCTAATCGCGCGAGATAACAAACGAAACAAGCATCCTCGAAGCTTTTCATTTCAATTAGAGTTGGTAATTTTCTACTAATCAGCTTTAACCACTTTGATAGTGATTAAGCGAGCAAGTCATCACAACCGCGCCTGCCTGCTGTGTATCCATTCCAATGTAAGCCCCACTTAATCATTAAATAATCGACATTACAAGCTCGCTGAGGCACATCTCGAATAATAGCCGTCGATTTTTCATTAAACGAACCTGCAATTGTTGTAACTTGTAAACGAAATTATGGTTATACTATGTCCACCATTTTTAGAAGTTAATTTAACAAAGTTTTATCCAGTTTTCAAAGAGGAGAGCACTAGGAGGCAAGCTGTGAGAACAGTACTAACATTTTCTTATTTAAAATAGAAAAAAACTTTGCATTTTGTGATGAATATGTATAATAGTCAGATTTCTGACTCGTCATGTATGCATGAGAATTTACCTACTTAAAGTAAGAAGCAAGCAAAAAGACTCGTTACAATCGAAACAATAATGTTGATTTACTTAAAATTATTAATTTTTATAACGTCTATAGTAATAAAGAGTCTGACAGCACAGACCAGCATTACTTGTTTCAATTGAAACGGGGCTCGTAAAAGAAAATGTTTTAATTAAATTATGAAACATTTATTTAGACTATACTACACTATTAAATATTTGTGCAAGTGAGTGCAAAATGCAAAAAAGTCGAATAAATCAGAAAAACCTGAAAATTTTCGAATGAATAAAAAGTTGGTTATTTCCTGATGCACCGACAGGTATGAATTCATTTTCGAGGGAAGCTCGTTGTAATATCGCAGTCAAGTGCGTCGGTTACTGACATATTTATGGACTTTTTTTCTAGGAGAAAAAGTGCCTTATTTACACGCGCGTGCGTAATGTGCTGCGAATATTATAATTGTTTATCTCTTGATCCTACTTTCATTCATTAACTTTATCGAGCGATTAAATAACAATGCTTATTTCAGTGTCTGCGTACACCATGAAATACGTTCTTTACATAAAAAAGTACAACTAATTTCATTCCTGACTTGAAGAATGATTGGCGAGCCGAAATTACAGGGGGGCAATAATCCAAAAGCCAACTGGTTCCCGTTTCCCTGGCGAGCGTTCAGTGCTTTTCGAACAAACTCGTCGCGGACGATACAAGTGCAAAGAGTCGCACTTGACTCGTTCCGCTTCCTGCTCGAGGAACGAGAATGCAGATAAAACCGTGAGAGGAACAGGAATTCAGGGAATCGTTTTCTTACTTTTCTCCTCTTTGCAGAGCTACGCTTCTTGTAATTAAGACACGTGCCTGCTTTTTTCGACGAGATCGCTAGATTTCCGACTTTTCATTGTTTTATTTCAAAGTACAAGTGAAGCTATGAGTGGTAGCAATATTTTGCACAAGTGTTATAAGATTTCTTCTGCGGATAAAGACTTTCATTGTCTATTTTTGCACGTGTGCTCAATACATCATTACAAAGACTAATGTATATATATTGTTATATGTATATATAAAAGAACGATAAAACTCTAATCTTTTCTTCCTCGTCGATCTGAATAACTTGCTAATTGGAATTTAACCAAGTTTCTCATTTGATAATAATATCGGTCATTTATATTTTATTAAACAATAACTATTGCAAGAAATAGTAAAAGACATAAGGAGCTATTTGGAAAAGAGTAAAAGAGCAGACGACAGCGTTTCGGAAAGGCTCTAACGCTGCCACTGTACTTTAAATGCAGGAAGTGCAAAGTGGATATTCTCGAGAGCGGGGAGAACAATTATAAGACATTTTCCTGTGCAGCGTCGACAACGGCTTAATAAAGCGATATAACAACAAAACAGCGGCTGCTAAGAAGCTTTCTCACTCGAGCGATAAGCAGTGTTAGCTAATCGTAACATTTACCGGTTTGTCATCTCGTGAACGTGGAAGGCATTTATGCAACCGCCGGACTTTTTGTTTCGCTTTTCGATATAGCCAAAGTAGTTTTACTTTTCTACAGTGCAATGTGATTCATCAGATCATTTTACAGATTCGAGAGTTGATTGAATTTTATTCGATAAAAAATTTTTTTCTATACGTTTTACAAAATAAAGTATAGAGACCATCGCTATTGCACACCTCTTGTCGCGATTGACTATCAAATCTTGAGTAAAAATGTGATTTATTAAATAATATTTAAACAGCAGTTTTCCAAGGGCTCGTTGCTATACAAACTCAATGGATACAAACAAGAGTGCAAACAAGTATTTCACTCCTATAAATTTTCACGGTTTCTTCTCGTATTTGTCAGTTGAAACTGTAAGGCTGTTTACAAGGTCTCTAATATTAGATGAAATAGCTGAGAAAATTTCTTGAGGGAATTCGCTCGTTTATTTCTTGCATAATTAGCATATATAAAGAAAGTTAAAGCTACGCAGACTAAAGTCTTGAAATATGAATAATAACTCTTGCAATTTAATCACATTACAAACACATTTTTCATCTTAATTTCGATTATAAAACCTCTTGCTTGTTTTAAAACGCCCCAAAAGCCACTAATTATCAATACCATAGACGCATTCGTGCGCAAGGGCAATAAAAAAAGAATGTGTTGAATAAAATTGAAAGAAATTCTTGGTAAAAATTCAGATATTAAAAATGACCAGCACGATAAAAATTGTCTGTTGCTACAAAAAAATTATTTGTTCTTACATCGTGGCAAAATGGTTTTTTCGATCAGTTCTAAGCAATTATTAATAGATTGAACCGAACCTCTAAATATTCGCATTAAGTTTATTCACAAATGTGAGCTCGTACTTGGAATCTTAAGAGTGCTATGGTTTGCTTATCAAAGTGCAAACAAGAAATATAAACTAGAAAATCATTTGTAATGTTCCTTTGGCGTAATATTAACCAAAGCATAGAAGGAAAGAAAAATGAGGCCAACTAGTCAATCACCTCCAATTTTATAGTCTTTAAATTATCGAAAAACAGGTTTGTTCACAATTATTTTTTCCTTTGATCCCTATAAATGTCGAGCACGTGGATCATACGAAATTTTTAGGTAAAAAAGTTTTACAAAGAAAATTTTAATTTTTCTCTGCGTTCTATTCCCTCTGGTTTTGTTACTAAGGTTAAAATTAGCTATTCGTGATGCGTAAGTAAAGTTAATTGGAACTAGTAGTTGGACAAAAAATTGGCTTAATAACAGTTATTTTTAATTTTCACAACTGAGACAGAAATCGAATCATTATATAGATTTAATAAAATCAATAAAAGAAAGCACAGGAATAATAGTTTACATAAAGACCTTTGACTTTTTTTTCAGCTAGCACGTAATATAATGATTGTCTGCTTTGCGACTAATTGTTTAACATTCTCTTAAAAAATCATACAATTTTATTAAGTGTTTGTAAGATATTCTTTCAAAACCAATAACTTGTACAATTATTATAATAATAATGCAGATAAGATAAGTATGCTGCAGTTTTTAAATATTTTGTAAAAAAGTATAATAAGTAAGAAAAAGATTGAGAATAATTAAGCTGGTCGAAGCAAAAAGTGCTCGTCTTCCTTTTATCGGTCCAATCTATATGCTTTGAGTTGCTTTCGGCCCAGGACACGAGACGTTTTTCTATTAATATTAAAATGAAAATTTACTCAAAAAACTTGGAGAATGACGTTATACAGATCGAGGGGTTGCTTGTCGGGATTCGTTTGCTTGTTCTACTGGTCCACGGGCGCGGTGCAAACGTCTTGGATTTTCCCTCTCCCATTACGCAGCCGCTTAAGAGAAAGCAGCGCGGTAATGTGAAATGCCGTTGCTTTTTACGCATTTGAGACTGTAAACCAATTAGTAAGCTGAGAATGAAAGAAATCGCGCGAGAAGGGAGCCTTCGACCAAAGGGAAAATTGATCTTTTGTTAAAGTCTTCCCCGCAGCAGAGAGAAAGAAAGAGAGAGAGCGAGAGAGAGAGAGACGGAGCGGACCAAAATCTTTCGGAAGACATATAATATATTCGTGCCTCTGTTTTCCGCCAGGTCAAAGTAATCCGACACCCTTACCTGCAATTCAAAGTTTCAGAAAAACACTAATCGCTTCTTCAAATTTAACAATTTGCGTTTACTTTTTAATAATTAAATTTAATTTTTATACGTCCTACAGTATTTACAGTTCACGTCGACATAATTGCGAGTAAAGCGTCCGATTTTTCGATACGTAGAAAGAAAAAACGAATTAAAATTTGGATAATTAATTAATACTTTTATTACTTTAACGTGCTATTTTTCTGACTAACGGAAAAGAATGTTATAAAAAAAGATGTCTAATACTTGATGGACGTAAAAAATAAATACAATTGTAGCTCGTAACGAATTAACAGTCGGAATCCTACATCCGTCATAAGAAGAATAACAAAGCTATATTTATGGTGAAAAAGATGATAAACCGCAAAGACAATGCTGTAAGCGTGAAAATAAAACAAAAAAAAAAAAAAATAGATAGTGAGTTAGTTCGAGAATCAAGCGAGCAAGATAGGAAAGAAAATGCGTTCGTACAAAAAGCAAGGAATTTCGGAGTAAGCTCCCATTCTTTTTCTTTTTGCTCCTCCATTCTCTTTCCTTCGCATTTATCAGATTTCATTCTCCATACGGCTGCCTTTTTGTTTCATCTCTTTCACGGCTCCTTCCTCCCCCCCCCCCCTCGAAACGATACGTGTATACACACGCGCCACTTTGTCCGTGACGAAAGAAACACGTGTTAAGCGTGCTTTTTTATTCTCGCTCTTCCATCTTATTATAAGAGCTTTAATAATTCTCCAAAAATTTCCCTTCGTAAGGTGAAACGAACGTCGCCTCGATTAAATTTCAACTAATTGAATTTCGCATCTTTTCCCCTATTATACATCTCAGTGTGCTAATTATTATCTGCAAATTGTAGAACTGAAGAAAAATGAGTATAAAGGAGGCTGTTAAAAAGCTTAAACGATAGAACTTTTCAAGTTTTTTTTAAAGTTTAAAAAATAATACGGATGTTATGTCCATATTCGCTTCTTGTCTGGGCTCTCGTGTCTTTTCCACTGACATGGGAATCGAAGAAACTGGACGTTTTATCAAAAAATGAACAATGTAAATATAATGTTACTTTTCGAACTTTGAACATGTTTTTTTTCTTTTTAAATCAAGATTGCAGAGTCAATTGTATTTTAAAATACATGTTTTGAAAAGTTTAATCACACGTCGTTGATTTGATACGTTGCTCTTGTATAAAGCCAATATGCATAGCTTTTTACCGTCTACCTTTTACAAGGATTTTCTCTTTGTATTATATCTACAGTGAATGGTTGCTGAATTGCGTAACTAAAGCAAAATCTAAATTGAATAAAGCGAAATAGAAGAGCCGCTGATTTTTTATTATGGTTAACATTTTAATCGATTCATTGAATAACCTACTACATATTATTTGAGAACGCAAACAAAGAAAGAAAATAAGGTTTAAAAAACTAATTTTTAGAATAAATAAAATGAAAAACTTTCTTCTTCGCAGCATACAGGACGGAATAACCAAATTGCATTGGGGTAAACAAATCAGTCTTTGCAATGGAGTACAGTGCGGTTAAAAGATTATTTTTCGCGACCCGTCGTTAGCAGACATCAGGGGACTCGAGTTAACGTCATAAATCAAATTCACGCTCAAAGGAAGTCAACATTTTGACGCGCAGGCTCATTGGGAAGCTTTTAAAACCATCTCGAAATGTATTAGTCGCGCTATTCTCTATAATTTAATAAAAAATATGTTGTCATTTTTAAGCGATATCAAATCGCTGATTTACTCGTTTTCTCAAACAATGAAACAACCTGCAATTTCTAGATTGCAGAAAGAATTAATTATGATTTGATTCATAATGCAGTAAGCTCTACATTCTTATTTGATCGCTCTTTACTCAAATATCTGCTTGAATAAATTGCTTTTCATAAACCGTCTGATTATACGTAGAGTCTACATTATAAGAAGGCCCCACGATCTAAATCAATTTTGTTAATAGCTTGCAAAAGAATCGAAAAAAAGAATCCACAAGTTGAAATTTTTTTTAGTAATTAACCTATTCTTGGCTACTTTCTTTATCCTTATCTCCTTTTTTTGATTGAGCCACACTCGTGGCAAAGTAAAAAGTGAAATGAAATGTAATTCATGAAACAGGAATAGCTCAGGTTCATTTTCAAGATAAACTCTGTACTTTATTGTTAGACAAGTTCCTTGTTCAGATAAATCCGTACTTGATAGGTTAAACAACTGTAAATATGTATTCAGTTGTGACATAGTGATTAGAGAAGCAGCCTTATACTTATTATTAAATGAGAGTTTCTTAGTAAAGTGTCCGATTTGAGAAAAGTTATTGTATTAATAAGAAAAGTTAATTCCATGCAATACGAAGCTTTGTTTAAGAAAGGTTCATTGGCTACGGTAAAGCAGCTTCGACTTTGAAGGCATCAAATCTTAGAAATTTCGCTTTTTTAGTGATCGAATACATTTACGCCTACGAAAATAATTCATAACCAAGCTATATTATCTCATTCATTTTGATCAAGCAAGATTTATTGACCGTTAGGCCGATAGCAATGATAAAACTTTTCTGATCCCTCAAGCATCAGATAATAACAACAATATTATCTGGCACGGGAGTATCCGAGTTATTGACTATCGAATTCCAATAATAGCGGCATTATAATTGGAATTTCAATTAATATAACTGCACTTGCCGCAAGGTCGCAAATTGAATAAGTCACTTTTCTCTAGCTACTTGTAAGGTAATTGAATTATTGCTGTTTTTGAGTACATTTGAAACTTACTATTTGGTCAACTTAAAAATATTGACAATCTTTTTCGAATAAAAGCCGCGCAATAAGACAGTTGAGATTTTTTGAAGAAAATACACTTGTCTTTTCATAAAGTTAGAAAGTGATAGTCGGGTTTGTATACATGTGCAGGACTAATAATAGAATTTAAAGGCTCGAGCGCGGACATTGATAAGTATCAGGTCGGCGTCGAGATCATGTGCTCGAGACACTTGGCGAAACCGGCATGTTAATACTATTGACTTTCAAGTCTGATTTTTATACCGATAACCGATCTAAAAGTGAAAAATTTTCACATCATTCACAGGTTCAAATCATTACGTTTTTCGCCGAGAGGTACATTTAACCTGTGCTTTACCGTAACTTTTTAATTAGGATTTGTCGGGGCTACACCGAAATAGAGTAGCTTTAGTACAGTTGCCGCAATAATAGCTCAGACCGAGACCTTAACCAAACGCACGTTTGCCTATGAATAAACAATGATTCTTCTGTAAGAGCTCATCAAACTGCTCATCAATTTGCAGAACGAAAGATTAATTTGCAATTACTTGCAGCAAAAAGTGCATTCTAATAAATGCTACTTTAAGCGTCGGAGCCGAGTTGACACATCGATCGACCGGAATTTAAAAATGTGCAGACGGTTTACGAGTAGCATTGACTCTGAATGCGAATTGATACTTAAAATTAAAACTTTACTTGCGGTATATACCGTTGACTTTTATTATTTCATCAATCGTTTGCTCCCGTTAAAATTAGATAACGCCGTTCGCGCAAACAGAAAAGCTGCCTGCATGCGCTTGGCTTTGTAGAAAGGTTTGCTCGTACAAGAGAAAACCGCATAAAGCTACTGCCTCACAGCGGTTGAAAGGTGAAAAAAGAGTCGGTCATTCAGAAAGTTTTTCTGGTTGAGCGTTTATCATAGCGTCATCGAAGATTAGATACACTTGCTCGCCTCTATTTCGGTGAATAAAGTAAATTCGGTGCCCCTAACTGTGACAGAGCCACCGACAAATTAACCATTGAGCAGAGTGTAACCACTTGACTTGACACTTGAAGTTTAAAAATGCCTATGCTCTCTTTTAGCCTTACAAATCATTATAAAATATTCATTTTAGAACGTTTTCTCATTCTGGAACGTAAGCGCCATTTCAGCGGAAGAATACGAGATACAAAGTTTACTCATCTTTTACGGTATATATCAATTTTTAAACTATTAAAAATTAGACGCTGCACTAATCATTGCACCGATAATTACGCCGTAAATTACGCGCCAAAAATACACCGTAAGAGAAA
>JAWWEM010000010.1:26476749-26494017 GCA_035582935.1 Ormyrus thymus
TATAACGGTAGGGTAGTTGATGAAAGATTCAATGAATACTTAAAGTTTTATATACAGTTTTATGACTTTAATTGTTCTTTTCTTTGTATACACTAGAGATTAGAAAAGATTTGATTAAATTTGACAACGTCAAATTTTGTGAACACTTGCGAGTTGATGTATATGTGTGTGTATATATATATATAGACACACATATATATACATAAGTTTTCTTTTTTTATTCTTGAATTGTACGTATACATAAGTTTTCTTCTTTCATTCTTGAATTGATAAAATTATGCCTTGTGCAAAACGCTTTTTGATTCATCTCAAAGAATTTTCCTTTTCAAAAGAATATATGTTATAGATATATTTTTTAAGTTCTAAGTTTGTAATAAATTGTACACTTTTGTAAGAGATAATTATAATATGACTTAATTCATAGATAGTGGCTGCCATTGCATCAAGTGTCAACTTGATAAAAATCACAAAAACTACTTACACTGTGCATCTAGTTATTAAGGATCTATGAACGAGATCGAATTTTTTTAGCCTGCCATTAATCGTCACTACTAGCTATCGATCTAGAATTAATACATTTCAAACATTAACAATGAATATAAATCAATAAATAATAAGGAAATCACATCGTAACAAAAAAATTGTCATAGAGCGTTTCAATCATTCGTTTATTTTTCAACCAACTCCCACTTCAAAACCCTTCCAAAATCTATTGCGCGGACAAAGAACTGCACACATATATATATATATATATATAATCTCTCGAAAAATATTATTATCGAACGGCGAAAACACTCAAGCGGTAGAAAAAGGAATGTGTGTGTGTGTATATTTATAAAATATAAAACAAAAATATAAAGAGCTGCGTTTAAGAAGTAATAAGACTCGCGAAAAGGCCAGAGATGCCTTTTAGGCAATGTTCCGTATTTCAGTAGAGTATTTTCCATTCAAGTAATTGGTGCTCTCAGTTCACTTGGTTTTCCTTTTCTTGGAGGGTACTCGATTGATTTCTCGAATTTTCCTCAAAGAGAGAATCATGATTAGAGCATTTAGGATGTACGTGGTCACGCAGACGATGCAAAAATCCTGCAGTAAGTAGAGGATGCGCGAGAGATAAATTGAAAACAAGTTCGAGGTAATTGACGCGATTAGCATTAAAAGTGTGTTCCAATAGTGATTAAAAAGACCTGCAACAAATTTAAGCAAAGCAATCAATATTTCTTTCTAAATCAACGTAATAGGGACAGTCACTCGATAAATTACTTACTCAGTGAAGCCACAACCGTGTAAAAAACAATGCCAAATACGCTGTTTGGCAGATAAAATTGAGAATCCTTTGGAATTAGACCAAAACCTTTGCCATATCTGTAACCACAAAGTTTAAATTCTTTAATTATAACTCGCAAACAATATGTGTTAAAATCAGTGCACGTGTAAGCAAGATTATATATCTTGAGCAATACAAATACGAATAATGCCGAGAAATAATTAATAGTACTTGATTTGAGCGCGAAGGAAAACTTTTTTAAAATAATTACTTTAAATAATTTTATCCTTGAAAAAAAAAACAAGTCGTCAATCTGTCGGCGATAACAATCCAGCGGCGATAAAATCTGCTCCAAAAATAAACGTCGGAGCTGCTTTTCCCCCCAAGTGCGTCGGATCAAATCATCGCCGAAAGAGTGTGAAAAAGCCGGCTGTTGGAGAATCGTATTTGTCGCCGGGTGAACGAAGTAGACTATACGTCTACTTAATTCTCAATGTATGCTTATCGGAATGTGCACTTGGAAAACGTACTTGGTAAATATCCGCGGTGTTGACAATATTACGTTCGAATTTCGAGGCGTAAAAGCAGCGCGCGCAAACAAAAGCGTTCTAAAAACCGTCGTAAATGATATATATTGTTAGGTATACTTGAGGCATCTATGGGGGGCGAGCCATCGAGCAGCTAATTTTTAATAAACTGTTGCTTTAGTTTCGAATTATCGATCGCGGCGCACTACGTCGTCGTACGTTTACTTGTCAGTTACGATTGACCTAATAAAAAAGACAAATTTTCGGCAAAATCAACAAGGACAAAGTCAGAAAAGTATAATACGTACGCGATGTAGAGGGCATTTGATAAAGTAATACAAAGTGGTTAATATCAGTATAATCTTACTCGGACATGAAGGCCTTGGTACAACTGATATGCGCACTGATGTCGCAAAAGGGCTGGTAATCCTTGTCCTTTTCCTTGTTAGTTTCGACCACGTAAGCATAATAGGAGACGCCGACGCCGATAAGGCAAAGCCAAAGGAGTGCGGCGTCGAGCCGCTGCATCGAGTACGTCGCCATGTTTACAACTGACTGCCACTGGCGCACTTATCGGAGGCTTGGCCCAATTGACTATGCTGTGTGCTGTGCTTTAAGCCAGTGCTGCTCTGCTACTTTCCCAAAAGTACCGAGGCCCCACGCAGGCGCGATCGATACCCGACCTGATGTTACTGCTCCCCGCGTTATTCGCTGGTCTGCCCGGACGCTTCTAATTTTAAAACACGTCCGATCGTATTAACTTACTTTTCGTTTAATTTCTCGAAAATATGGATTTTATCGAGCTCATCCACGCAGCTATTGAATAATTTCCTAAAACGACGTACTTTAATTCCTTATATCCATACTCTACCGGAAATTGGATTGAATAAACATTTTGTAAATTTGTTTATTTTAGATGTGGGATTGTTCAATTTTATTTATCTATTATTATATTTATTAGTATTAGGATTACTAAATAAATGTAATGTGCATGCATCCTTTTATTTTACACATTTACTTTATTATTTTTCGAGACATTAATTTTTAGAAATTCTCGAAATATTACATCAATTATTAAACCAAGATTTTTTTTAATTTTAGGTAGCTATTATATACACGCTAAGATATGATTCCAAAAAAGTACATCAGTAATCACTATAATACATTAGTTTATTATTCATAAATGATAGTTGTTAATATTCATGTTTATAATTATTATAAAAAATACTTTTACCTAAAATACAAAAATGAAAAACGCGATTGAAATTTGCGTTCAACTTGTAGGGTTTCAAAGACTTTAAAAGGTCAAATTTCTATCACCAACATGTTTGTAGTACTTTTTGTCTTTTTTAAATTTATATTTCACGAGCATTAGCGACTCAACCTTGGTTAGCTCGGTCGATCTAGTAATTAATGAAACATAATTTTACTTTCGACAGCCAGCGAGCTAAAAAGTCTAACAAATGAGAACTTTATTTATTCAAGAGTTTCTTGATTTAATGATTCAAGTTACCACCCTCGATAAGTAAATAAGGAATCACTTTGACTTAGACTATATCAATACTCAATGCCAATAGTATCAGAAAAATAAATACTAGCAGAAAATTAAAAAGAGTTTTAAATATCTCGCCATCGCTGAAACAGAATAAAGTCGACGTCGTAATAAAATCCTTGATTAAATGTGGAATTCATCTCGCTCCACTATTGAATGTTAAAAAGCGAAAGCGAGATTCATAAATTCCCATAAGAGCGAGGCGCGACGTTCATCTTTTACCAATGTTTACAAAATCTAGTGGATAATTCATTCTTGCGGTGCCATTGCTCTTGCTTGGGCTCGTACTCGTTTTTCATACTCTAAACGATTTTGGCTAAAAAAATAAAGAAAATTGTTTATTATAATTAGAAAAGATTATTTTTCACATTTAACTACCTATTTTGAATTATGTTTACCAATAAATTGTGTATGCTTCCGCTTGCGCTGGATCCTTAACATTTGGTTCATTCAGCAAATCTTGAATGCCAAGAAGAATCTGTTTGATCGTAATTGCTGGCCTCCAGTCTTTCTCTTCGTCTAACAGAGATAAGCACACTGTGCCAGATGGATAGACATTAGGATGGAAGAGCGGTGGTTCAAATTTACATTTTGGTGGACTCGATGGATAATCATCCTTAAAAATCATTCGAAGTTTGTACAATCCACCTTCCCAAGGGGTCTAAAAATGTTCAAAGTAAATCCTAACATTGCATCAACTCTACAACTTATTTAATAGTTTGAACAACACCTACGCCTTTCTTTCCTGGTATTGCACATTCCCAACTCATCAAATTCAAGGTTCCATCAGGATTTCTTGTTGGACGGGCAACGAATCCCTGAAATAAAGAAAACAGTTTTCATTAAATAAAAATTACAGAATAAAATTTAAGGTTGACCTTGATTCCCAAGGTTGTTAATGCACAAGACAATGTAGGATAACATAAGTAGGTCTTACTAGTCATAAAAATATCTAATATCTAGATGAGATAAATTTTTCATTTTCAGGTGAAACAAAAGGCAGTGAACAAAGAACAAGATGAAAGAAAAAGTTTAGATAAGTTATCTAAGATAATATTATCTAGACAAGTAAAGCTTACAAATGGAAAGATCTAGAGTGTACTTTAAACAATTTGTAAATGGTAAAATTTTTTTGATAAAAAAAAAAATGAAATTTACTCCCGGTGACCATTAACATAAGTTGGAAAAGAATTGGCGAAAAAAGCGCTTAAAAAGTGAGGTTATGTATCCAAATCACATTGTTTTCGCGCGAGCACTATTTGTTTACTCGATGTTAATTGCAGTAGGAAATTACTGAATGGGAAAATGAGCGACTGGATGTTTTAAACAAGTGTCGGCGTTTTCCAAAGCCGCACGCGAGTACGAAGCTCAGAAATTCGCGCGGGACATGAATCTTGTGTCTTTTCTCTCCTTCTCTCAAGAGTTAACCTCGAAAGAGGCGGCACGCGAAGCAATATAAGGCTCAAATTAGATCAGAGGGAAACTTGAAACAAGTGTCACTTACGAAGGGATGATCCTTCCTCCATGCCTTCCGCTCTTCCGCAAGCCTGGCAATAGCAATTCCAGACATTGTCTCTGCAAAATAATGAAAACACAAATAGCGTTATTAGACGTTCCCGCGGCGTCGCTGCGCGCTCGCGTGCCTACAAAGTTGAACCTCAATTACCAGGTGAAGATGGGCCTGGAAAAGTCTGACTAAGTCTCGCAAATCTTTTTCTGGAAACTCCTTCCTAATCCTTCCTCGGCAGTTTGAGGGAAAATAGCAGAGACAAGTATGCGTTCGCGAAACACTCGGAGCGCCGCAACCGAGGACACACTATAGCACGCGCGCCCACGAGAATGCTACACACTATAGTGCTACACACAGTGCAGCTTGCCGCCTGCTCTGAACTGAATCTGGCTGTCTGTCTGCCTCGCGGTTCTGCGAGTGTTGCTGGTGAGTCCAAGCGGTAACTTGGAGGAGAGCGTAACGAATTAATGTCTTTACACTGCAAAATATATGAACGAGATACTGAACCTTTGCGCGGGTTCCTCAACTTGATGAAAACTGCCGCGCGCCGTACCGAGCGTCCCTCTAAAGTGGAGGCAACTTCCGGTTTTAATCTTTTATGTGAGATGTCGGTACCCGAAGTCTACTGCATTATCGATATCAGACATGACAAGATGAAAAATAATTTTCTAAATATATATTATATTATTGTCAATATTTTTTCCATATTTTTAGATTAATCATCGCTCTTTAACAAATAATGTTGAACTATTCTCATTTAAATAGTATGCGTTAGTCTTGTTAAAAAAAAAAAAAAAATTGATTGGATAGAATTTTTTACAAGTTTAGATACTATTATACTATCTTTTATTTATAATAATAATAATAATAATAAGAATAAACTGATACATTTATCTGCTTTTTAGATATTGGTTTGAATTAACGAGATTGTTTTTATCGGCAAATTATTCTGAATGAAATAAATTGTATTTTAATTATTATTTAATTAATATTATATATATAACATTTATATTACTTGAAAGGTTTTTGATTCTCATCAGATATTGAAATTTTACGAGAGCAACCTTTATTTACGAATAGTATGTCTTTCCCCTAAAGATCTGCCCAACGAGCACGTTTCGATTTACGCGGGGTCTAAATCTGCAAACAGCACTACAGCGACGCAAAAAACGGCCGTTGAAGAGAGAATGTATATATAGAGTATACAACAAGCAAGCAGGAACGAACAGCGTACAAGACAAGCACAAAGCAAGAGCCGTGGAAGAAGGAGAGAGTATAATACGAGCTTGGCAAAGGTACTGCAGGCATCTCGCTTGCTCACTCTCGCTTTTCTCCCGCGAGCGGTCGTCGCGGTGCCTTCAGTCCACGGTGTAAGACTTCAGTCACAGTGAGTCCGAGCCCGTTCGCGACGCGCGCCGATGTGAGCGAGTCGTCTTGGTTCGTCTCTGCAAATTAAAAGAGGGAGAGACACATGCGCGCCTGTGCACCCTGGTTTTTTCAGCTGTTCTCCCGACCCGATAGTGCTTTTTTCTCTCCTTCCCCTGGCTTGTCTGCGATACATGAAACTTTGCGTCCTCCCCCATCGAGGGTTTCGATACAAGGCTCGGTTCGTTACAGCTTTCGACCAAAAAGCCATGCGATGACTCGCTTCTCGAAGAGGAGCTGCCCACAGGACCGATAGAAATTCTCCTGGTGAAAGTCCAAGACAAGACAACGGCGACGCTGAATTCATTCTTGCATAAAAAACACGAGCGAGCGGCTTACATACGCGCTCTAACCGTTTTTTTCGTTTGTCGCCCTCCTGCTTTTTCGGGAGATAAGTGAGCACTTTGGTCAGAGTGTGTTAGTGCCGAGCCAGTGAAACCAGCGTTTGCTAGAGCGATAAATCCTGCATGGACTGCCCCTTGGAAGGTGCGACTCGGACATGTTTCAGTGATCATTTTTCGACTACTGAACCAGCAGGTAATTAACAATTTTTTTGGTGCAAGTTCAGTATTGATTTTCAGTAAAAACTTGAACAGGCACATTTTCTGAGTAAGCAAAACTTTCTTTCTCAGGCTTTCCATTTTCCAATTACTAATCTTGGATTTACATTTTTTAAGAAATCTTGTGACTGTGGTTGATTTTTTTAGCGGTATCTAGACTTGTCATTATATCAGTAATCTAAGCTACTCGATACAATGTTGTCGGAGACTTTAAGGAATTAACAAATAGCTCAATTGAAAATAATAGATTAAATCTAAACTATTTTTAACCTTTACTGCTCGTATTCATTGGAACCTTGTGCTGTCAGGGTAACAGAGTAAAATTGCAAATTGAACGTGATTAAATGTCATTATTCTACAATGCACAAGTATTATACATAATAATATTTTTGTAAAAATCATTAATTACATATGCATCTGTAGATGCAAAGTCAACTTATAAAAATTATTTACAATGTATTTTATTTGCAAAACTTTGTTGAAATGGCTAGAAATTTTATTATTCTATACAATGTATTAGAGTTTATAATTTTGAGTAACTATTTTGATTAAAATTGTATTTAAAGATGTTGAGTAATAGTTTTTATCTTGGGATTATCAGAGTACACAGAACAATTATGATACTTATCCTTATCACCTGTAGTGTTTTAGTTGTACCTTAACGAAAAGTATAATAAATCTGTTCAGACTTAATAACAAAACCAAAAAAAGTGCAGATTTAGATTAATAGTTGAGTAGAGAAAACGGAAGATTGCAAAATAATTGATAGCAGTTTGTACATTGAATGTTATACAAAGCTGTGCACATTCCAGCCAACGTTTTCTTCTATATATTTTCTTCTCCGTGACCTTCGATTAATACAGTTTTTTGTCCTCGGCTTTTCCTCACTCTTGCGCTGTCGTTTTATTAACGAGTGCTTCATCTTTGTGATGATTATTATCAGCGTCGATCCTTGGCACGTATGCGCGATTTACGGAGGCACAAAAGCGATCAGGAAAAAGAAAGGTAAGAGTAACTCGGGAAAAAAATGCGACGCTACAAAAAATGTCTAAATTCTTTTAGGTGTCCAAGTTTATGAATAAGCAAATATTGTAATAAACAATGAATTTCTTTTTCATTTCTGTTCCATTTCTGTTCCATCAGGAAAGTGAAGGTTACTAGACAAAAAAAAGTAACATAAAGTAGTCACCTAAAGTTTGTGCACAAAAGTAAAACTTCCTTGACGGCTTTTATTCGCGAATTTTCCTATTACTCCCCCACAAGTTAGTAGGCACACCTCAATATATCAACAATTGCAAAATTGCCCGTCCGCGCTGTGAAGCTGACAGACGCACGCGCTCTTTTTCTCTCTTTTTAGTCGGAGCGATCTCGTCATATTATCTAATTTCCCGGTGGTCCGATCTAGATAAACACCTTGAAAAATGAAACTAATTGAGGAATTAACGATGGCTGTGCTGCTGGGACGTTTAATATCTTCCGACACGTGTTTCACGTTGTAAAAAATCGAGTTTGCAGATTTGTAACTGGCCAATAAAGTTATGTGCTGTGATGTAATTTGTATTATATTTAATACTCGATTCTATCAATCTATATTATGAATAAGAAATATCGGTATAACCTATAATAATGTTGATTGAATAATGCTTATATTTTGCAATGAAATATAGACACAAATTTAAAAAGAGTCCTGGTTTAATCAATGTAACACAATGTTGACTGTAATTATTTCAAAGTACTGCTGCTTGTTTGCACTCTTGTTTTTATTTCAATTACTTGATTTATTTTTCTTTGTAGATAAAGGCTATCGCAAAGTTTTTCGTGATGGCAGATGAGGAGGGCACTGAGTGGCTACAGGATTTGTTGCAGGATGTTCAACTTTCGCAATTCTTTACTAGAATCAGAGATGATCTTCAAGTCACTAGATTGCACCACTTTGATTACGTACAAACGGAAGACTTGGAAAAGATTGGTTTGGGAAAACCTGGTATTCGTCGGTTAATGGATGCTGTCAAGAAAAAACGTAATGCCCAATGGAAAAAGAGTTTAATCACAAAGATTAAACCAGGCAGTGACAAAAAGAGCAATAAACGTTCCTCTCAGCCTGTCGAAAGTGCTTCTGCCCTGACATGTTTAATTCAAGACAAGGATGTTACTTTATCAGTAAAGCTCGGAGATGGAAGTTTTGGCGTGGTCAAAAGAGGGGAATGGACTTGTCCGACTGGAAGAACACTGCCAGTTGCTGTAAAAGTTTTAAAAGCCGATGCCTTGACTCAACCAAATGTTATTCAGGATTTTGTTTCCGAAGTACAATCTATGCATACTTTGGATCATCAAAATCTCATTAGGTAAATACGACTTTAATAGTCAAAAAGAAAGCACAAGTCTGCTTTTACTTTTAAGAAAGGATCAATAAAAAATGTTTCATTTTCAGATTATACGGCGTAGTACTGTCTCAGCCAATGATGATGGTAACAGAACTAGCACCACTGGGTGCACTTTTAGATTATTTACGTAAGCAGTGTGGTCACATTTCTGTTTCGACTCTGTGCAATTATGCTCTCCAAGTAGCCACGGGTATGGCGTATCTTGAAGCCAAGCGTTTTTTGCACCGCGACTTGGCTTGTCGCAACGTTTTGCTGAGTTCTATCGACAAGATTAAAATCGGCGACTTTGGTCTCATGCGAGCACTGCCTCATCAAGAAGACTGCTACGTCATGACTGAGCATAAGAAAGTCCCATTTCCATGGTGCGCCCCTGAATCACTAAAGGCGCGTCAATTCAGTCATGCTTCAGACGTTTGGATGTTTGGGGTTACGCTTTGGGAGATGTTGACTTTTGGAGAGGAACCCTGGTTGGGACTCAATGGCTCAGAGATTCTCAGGAAAATCGATAGAGAGGGAGAGAGACTACACGAACCCGAAGCTAGTCCACCAGCTATGTTTCAATTGATGCTGCATTGTTGGGCGAGAGAACCCACTGAACGACCGACTTTTGCATCTCTAAGGGAATCGCTTACGGGTAATAACTATTTACTTTAAATCATTAACGAAATTTTTAATAACTTGGCTTGCTTCAAAACAGGAATGGTACCTTCCGTGATGAAAGCGTTAAATCGCTTTGACGAACCCGACAAGATGATGATTGAACATGGTGATCAGATCGTAATAATCGACGGCAGGCCCGAAAATTACTGGTGGAAGGGCCAGAATCAACGGACATTTCAAGTTGGTATATTTCCTCGCTGCTTGGTTGATCCAATGAGGAAGAAGCAACCCGAGGACATAAGCAAACCTTTGGAAAATTCGTTTATTCACACTGGACACGGGGCGCCGTTCGGCAAAAGCTGGGGAAGTCCTATTTACATTGATGATGTGTATCTGAGAAACCCCATGGAGCCACCGGATGTCGTTGGAGTCGCCGAGTGCACAATAAAAAAGTTGACCGGAGCAAGCGCTCAACGAACGCGCAAACAGTTTAATTATACTAAGCTACAGAATGACTTACGGGGCAGTCCCATCAAAGTCCCTAATACTTGTCTACCACGTACGTTGACGCTTTAAGTTTGTAACTTTTAAGTTTGCTTTAATAGTTTGCTTTTTTTACAATTGGTGCAGTAGTAAATTTAAGTATAGAATAACATTATTAAATAAGGGAAATTCAGTTGCAGGAAGTAGCAATCAGGAGGGTACTTTGATTGACTTGTCACCAGAAGAGCTTGCCAATGCAGTTGCTTTGGCAGCCTCTCAATCGGATAGCAGCATCATCTGCCGGCGAGTTGTCAATATTCTGGATGAACCTATTGATATCGAGCGAACTGGTTCGATTTCGCAAGAATACTGGCAAGAAGAGGATTCACGAACATATGCCAACTGTCCGGACAATAATGTTTGTGCAGGACCGTCTGGCTCTGATCCTTTTGACACGTCCCGGGTGTTTACTAATCCGCCGACTTCGCGATACTACAGCCAGGTCACTCCTGATGTTGCTCCGACTTTTTACTGCTCAACGACTAGCGGTGAACAATCAACTCGGGTAAATTATTTTCTGATAAAGAGTCTCGTTATTATTAACTAGTCAAGAAAAATTAAACAAAATTTTTCGTGCATGTTTTGTAGGGGACGCAACAACAGTATGGTAATGTGCAAGAAGGAGCGAGCACTGTATCTCTTAATCTGAGTAAAGAACTGCGTAGCGAGAACACTAACTTGAATGTCAATATAAACAACGAGAGCAATGGATACTCGAGTAGCGATCATTATAGTGAAATCGATAAAGCGGGAAATTCAAGTCCCAGCCCTAATCCTCAAAGTTGGCCAGAAGATTTGCATCATAACGATACGCAGACAACATACGCCAATGTCGTAAGTCGCGGTCTTCCAAATATTCCAGCGCCTCCACCTCCACCTGTCGGACCCAATGAAAGTCCAACAAAGTCGAAAAATAACGTTGATCTAGCACAGAATATGAACGAGTTGTCAGTAGAGACGAAAAGCTCGAGTTCTCCGAAAAAGCTTGATCCGACGTTTCTTGCAGAGCTCGAGAAACATTTGGGCGAAAAAGAAGCAACAAAAAATACAAACGCAATCAATGCGCCACAAGCAGTGCAGCAATTACAGCAGGTGCAGCCTTCAACGTCAGGGGCATCATCAAACGTTGCTGCACACAAATCCCTTGATAATACCGTGATTCCTATGTTGAGACCACCACCACAAACAGTAAAGCCAAAATCGCCAAATTGCGATCAACAGCAGCAGCAGCATGGCGATGTTTCGAACTTTAATTTTCCAAGCAAAGTGCCAAATTCACGACAGCAACAACAGAAAACTATTAATATTCAACGACCTCGGAGTCAAATTGGTTTTTCTAAGCAAATATCTGTCGACAGCACAAGTACTGACGCTATCGTCGCACAAATATGGCACCAAAACCAATCACAACAACCACCACCGCAGCAACAGCACAATCATAATTTTACTTACACGGGCAATTGTTTACTGCAAAGTGTGCCAAATCACATGACTAGTAATTTAGAAGCTGGAGCTGCTGGATATCATCAACAATTTCCAAGTTTACCCGCGCCAAGTCAATCGAATGTACATAATACTCAAACGATCGCACCAGCGTCGACTGTGCAGAGGCCAGCCTCCATTGCGGGAACCGTGCTAAATGAACAAGTTTACGCTGAACTTAGGCAGACGGTTCCTAATTTGGATCAGCTGTCTCAAAGCGAATTTAATACTCTTTACAACAAAACTGTCCGCCAAAACATACTCAGAAGCTATCACGCCAACAGTAATGCTTTAGCCAGTGCAACAAATCATATGGTGAGCCAAATTTGTTTATTTTCTTTTTAAAAGTGACAGTTTTTTTGTATATTTTTTTTCAAACGAAAACAGTATAAAAACTGTTGAGAAGTAAATTAAAAATAGGCATTTATAGTATATCGAAGAATTTTCTAATTTTGTTTAGTCTGGCAACTGCACTCCAGCTAGTCCATCGCAAAAAGTTAATAGTAGCCGTCAAACTCTGCCTCGTGAGTTTAGCCCCAGCCCGAAGCAGCCACCGATGTACAATCCTCCTCCGCAACCACCATTCTCTCCTTTAAAACCAATTGAGAATGGCTTTATGCAGAACCAAATGCAGCTCGGCAAGCTCAATGTTAATGGCGCCAGTCCGAATCTCATGCAGTTTACCCCTCAAAGAGTCGGTCAAGCAACTAGTCAGCATCAATCGAACACTGTTCGCAGTTTATTGCCGCAGCTAAACGAGACGGCGGTAAACACAAGACTGACATCTGCACCCTCGGCCTATCCAGGAGGGGTTAGTCCTCCGTTGACTGGCGCATCGCAGCAATTGGTCATGTCATTGAACGACGAGTTTCGTGCCAGTAAAGTGATGAAAGTTCAGCAGGAGGCTCCTGACGCCTCGCAGCAGGAAGCCCTAACTGCTCTACAGGCTACCGGCTGGGACGCTGCGCAGGCTGCTAAGCAAATTGCCAAGGATCGATTGGCCAAAGTAGAATCGCTTCTTAGGTAAAGAGATTTCTTTTGATTTAGTTTAGTTTATAGATCCGCTTGTTTTATTTAATGATATTTTACAGACTAGGACTTGCCAATAGACAGCAATGCGAAAGTGCATTGAAGCAGACTGAATACGACGTAGATCTAGCAGCCTCTCTCTTATTGGATCGTGCGAGATGAACTCGCGGGTCGCTCTAGAGCTTATGTATACAAAGTTTATCCATAGCCAATAATGATAATTAAAAAGTGGCCTGTACAACGCGAGAATTCACCAAATATCACGAGGTTGGGTCTTGAGCAAAACCTCAGCTAGATTACGTACGAAACCTTGGGAAGACGAGCAAACGATTGTACGTCATTGTTCCTCCTTTGCGTTATAGAAATGTAACCAAGTTTCAAAATTCTAATGTGACAGATACACGTCTGAGCATGATCAAAATGTGTTGCAAGGATTTTACGGATCCTTAATAAATAATCTTATGCTTATAGATTCAAAATTGGATTCGAGCACTCTGGAGTTGCAAACGACCATTGTTCTGCGTACTTAATACCTGTAAAAACTAATGTAAAACCTATCCGGTGATTCTAGATTGTAAGTTTCAAGTATCGTGAAAAACAATGTTTTTGATTATTAAGTCTCGACATTAAATCATTGATTGCTCGAGAGTGCTTGCTTTCCACGCGTACAAAGGCTCGAAGAAACACTTTGGAATACGATACTGTGATATGCGCTACTAAAGGCTCTATGAGTGATTCTCTTTGGTAAGGTCGATAGTTGTATATTTACTTAATTTTGGACTTGTAAATACATTAGTTTAAATATTTAAGATGTAATTTAAGTTTAAGTCTGCTCGAATCGAGTACAGATTGAAAGTTTGCGTATATCTCCCGTTCAGGATCGATCAAAGAGGTATGGCAAAAGAAATTGGAAAGTTTTAAAACTTTGTTTAAACGTAATCGTGATGTATTATTCCATCAATCGATAGTGGATAAAAAAATGTTTGATGATTATTTCTCTAGATTAGTTGACCGTTTGATGTCAGCAACTAATTTTTTAACATTGTATCTATGTTGAAACGAAAAATATGCGGACGCTTTTGCTAATACATTTGTTGCTTTGAAACATTATACGTTTGGCAAGTTGACACGATTCTTGTAAAAATATATGCTTTATTTGCAAAGAATTATTGCAATACTCATTAAGATAAAATCCAAAGATTTAAAAAACTTTTTTAATTTGGAGAATAATATTAGCAGTAGTATTATTGATGTTTTTTATAGTTGAAGTATTTTTTAAATTTTTTCTTGATTTTTTATGATATTTTTTTCCTAGATTATACTCTTGTAAGAGTTTATTTCAATGTCTTTCTTACTTTTAGATTTACAATTTTTGTTTAGATAAACGTAAACGTTTGCAAATACGTTATGGTATTGTTTTAAAAAAAGACTTGTTCAAAGTAATAATGTGACGGTTAGCATTAATGTAACAAGAATAACAGTATTGAAGTGCACAGTGTTGACAAATAAAATATATTTAATTTCGTTCTAAGCTCTCTTGGTTTGACATTTCTTATTCCAGTTAATGCATAGTTTGCATAAAAATTTATTTGTTATCGCAGAGTTGAATGTTTAAAAGCAAGAAATATCTGAAAAAAAGTGTTTTACTCGTGGTGTTTAGAAGTAAAACGAACGACCGTCAAGTGTAAAACGATGATCCATCCGACGAACTGTGAGTGCGTATGCGTAGGTGCATGAACAGCGAAGTCGGTTGCTCGCGCGGCGTTTGTATAATGTAGCGAAGCCTGAAAAGAAAATGAAAGAGGCGTCAGGCGTGTCAAGTAAGATTGAACAATATCCTGTCCTTTTGCGTATCGATACGAGCGTAATGTTCTTCCGCTATTAAGCGATCTTCCGATTCGTTTCCACCTATTTTCTCATCTCCCTCTCTCTTTCTCTCTCACTCGTCGCTGATTAACATTTTTTTTCATCTTTTTTTATTATTAGCACGAGAGCGTATGGGAAGTGCAGCACTGTGCCAATACGAACGAGAAAGCAGTGGTACGGAATTGTCAGCGAGTGGGAGAGATGTTTCGTTAATTAATACACGAAGGATGATTTATTGAATACTTGTTTTTCTTCATTCTGAAATGCCTTATTCTCCCTAAATCCCTAAATATTATTGAAAAGTAAAAATTCAATGTTTATTAAAAAATGCCTTTATCGATAAGTGCAGTTGGAATCGTTTGGCGATCAATTAAGCCTAGCATTTATATTTATTCGGCGAAAGGTGGGCGGCGAGCGGAGCGCGCAGGTAGGAGGGAGGATCGTAGCAGGTGCAGAGCCGCATTCGCGAGTAACGCGGCCGAGAGGTGAGATGCTCGCCGAGCACTGAAGACGAAAGATGCCTTCGAAACCGAGGCAGCCAATCTACTGGAACTCGGTGGACTCTTCCGGCAGCGCCGAAAGCTCTGGCCTGGCTGCCAGTCGCAACTACGTCGATCCATGGGACCTGGAGAACTATGCATACCTGCGCAGGCACAGCGTCGCAGCCGCGACTACGCCTCAGCCCGTCTACGGCAGCCGCCTTTCTCACCACTCGGTTCTTGAATCCGAGTACTGGTGAGTATAATAACATGCGTAAAGTAAAGCAGGTAAAAAGCCTAGCTCGTCGCTCTAGCTGAAAGCATTCCACAGGTACCCGATAAGGGAGCCTGGCTACGACGCTCCTGCCTCCGTCGAGGAGCTCTACTTCCGGCCGCCCCGTCCACTCAGCACCGGCTGCTACTATCACCAGCCGATCTACGAGGAAGAGATTGATCATTACGCCGCTCCGATTCCCCTCTATCATACTCAACTATTTGGTAACCGTTTTAAATTTTTTATTGTTACAAGAGTGCCGAAAAAAGTGGCTTCGATTTTAGGCAGAGATTTTTTTCTTTCAAAAACACACGAAACAGAGAACTAGAGAAAAATAAACGTTACAAATAGTTCCATCTTCAGCGCCAGCATTGGTGCAATCTCTATATGGGTTTCGCTTGTAATATCGTGCTCGAGTTTTGTAGGAGAAAAACGGAGGCCAGCTGATGGGGAAAGTGGTGCGCGCGTATCAGCAGTTTCTTACATTATAGACACGTGTCGTTTACAAATTTTCCAGAAATATAACTAACTTAATAAAAGCTAAATAGTAATTTTAATAAATTGTAAATGAAATATTTCCAAATTAAACATTGTTATCATCAGCAATTTAAGCGGCATTATTTGGAACTCGCGAAGAATTTCACCGCAGGAACACAACACACGTGTACCTCGAGTTTTCATCACGAGTGTCTAGGTCACGACTTGCGTAGCGGCTGATTTCACTTTTTCAGCCATGCAGCGCAATGAAAATAAAACGGAAAGGCTCGTTAGAAATTCATGCACTTGAATTTGTTATTTCATTGTTTTATTTTGGGAAGTAACGAAATAATTATTGTTCCTTTTGGTCTATTAAAGATTTATCGTCATCCTGAAAAAAAAGAAAAAAAAAAAAATAAATAAATAAAATTAGTGAAAGATCGATGAGCTCTCGTAAAATACGAAATAAAAATTTTAAATTAAGAAAATAATTCATAGTCGTAAGCCGTTGTTTTTGTATATTGGCATAAATTATCTCGATATTCAACGTTTCTCCTGCTCGTAATTTCAAGTCAATATAGTCTTGAAGTAGTGTTTATATTCACTTCCGGATGAGGTGAAATCCGAGTCATGAAAAGCGTAGCGTCTACCCGGAAAGCCAGTTGTCTGCTTATAACGAAAATTATCTCGAAATATTACGTTGAATTAGTTTGACAGGAGAAACATTTTGTCACATACAGCTCTGCATAGTTTTTTGCGCGCATGTCTCGAGGAAAGTTGGAAAGGAAAGCCGAGATGTCGAAGCAACGTTAGGCCATGTGCATAATTTCTCCGGACATGAAAAGCGTCGAAAAAAATTTAATTTCCCCCCAGTGACTAAAGATGGAGCAGGCTCTTTTCATATTATCATTAATAGGACCTTTCGAAAATTCTCTCGGAATTGCGTAATTGCAGCAATCGCTGCACACGTATGCATGATCAAAGTGATGAAACGACAGCCGATAGCGGCTCAACTTTTGCAGGGCTGCGTAAAAAATTCTTGCACTCTTTTGCTTTGATTGATTCAATTTTTTTTATCGCTCTTTATACACTTGGGCTTTTGATAGTTTGCGATATTTTACATTCGTTTGAGATGACCGGAAGCATGATCGAAAATAACAAGGCTAATCCCATTTCAATGATATTGATATGGGATTAGTGCTATAATACAGTTTTTTTTGCTTGTCTCTTGTATATCTATTAGGATTGCAGGCGACCGATTCATATATTCATACATATATGCTATAGGTGGTA
>JAWWEM010000010.1:26501307-26513290 GCA_035582935.1 Ormyrus thymus
TACCTTATTCAAATTTTATTCAAAAACAAATTTTTTAAAAGAAAAAAATCCCTCGCACGCGAAATCTGAAATTTAAAGCCGGATTCTGCCCCGAATGTGGAGCTCCTCGTTTTTTTAAAATAATCCATCTCGTGTTTGGAAAACGAATAAATATGTGCACGCGAAGAAGCGTGTGCTTTTCAAATATCAGATAGTCTTTGCATACGAAATTTTACGAAAAATGTATGAAAAGATTTTTTAAAAGCCCTTAAAAATACGATTTTTAACGAGGTCGTCATCTTTCACTGAATTTTATGTATTCCTGATGGAGCTGCAAATTATCGACTTTGCACAGGTTCGATGATACGACCAAGAATGTCGAGCCATTTTTTATTACTTTTTGATCGGAATCCTTTGATTCGCCGATATTGACTGCATTTCCATTTACCGATACACTTTATATATTCTTAATATCATCTAAATATTACGTAATTACCTTCCTTTTTGATTGTTTGATGTTACGTTATATATTTCTCGTCTCTCTTATTCGGCTCTGATGTACGCACGTATATATAGCTGCTTCTCTTTTGACTCTCTTTTTATCGCGTCAAGTATAAAAAGAGGGGTAGTTGCATAAAACTTGGAGAGAATGAAAGAGAGGAAGCAGGGAAGCGGACAAAGTTAATGAAGATAAAGGGGGCAGCAAGTATATATATATATATATATAAACGCGGCAACGCATTAGAGCCTAATAATAAATATCACTTTCTTCTCCTCTTGATTTTTTCTCATTTTCCTATCGATCGAGCACATAATGCTTGTGTATGTATATTCTAAAGATATATATATATGTTGTGACTAGTTATACAATGAATATTTGACGATATATTTGTATGAGATGATTCCCCTCCACTCTGGATTACGTATATAAACCTAGACAACTGCAGCGATTCGCGTTCTTTGTTGATTGTAACCGATTGTAACGCAGCAGCGCGTAAGACGAGGCTCGAGTCAATTATACGTAGACGTTATATTTTTTTAGAGCAGATTCGCTGCAGCGCTCGCTTTTCTTATTCTTCTTGTTAAATTTGTTATTACACGTGTGTGTGTCGCGGTGCTTTTCTTTATTTGCTCCAACGACGAAAGTATTATGTATAATGTCGAGGGGCGGCGATCGGATCTTCTCCTCCCGGCGACGCGCGCGCCGCCCGGCGGGGAGGATCCTTTGGGCCGGCGGGCTTCAGCATGTGAGCGAGAGATGAACGCAGGCCTGCCTGTATATAATGTAGAGGCCAGCTGGAGGTGGTGCCGCGGAACGGCGGCGGGATCGCGCGGCCCATGAGCAGCATCGCCGCGGGAAGCCTCGGTCGCGGCGCCGGCGGCCGCAGCCTGCACCAGCAGCCGCTCCAGCACTCGCTCCAGCACTCGCTCCAGCACTCGCTCAGCCAGGGCAGCAGCAGCACCATCGACAGGCGCAGATCCAGCCTCAGGGTAACGTATTCGAGCCCCGACTCGAGTCCAATTCACTCTCTCATTTACACACTCGCTCATTTCTCTCTACAAACCAAAGTTCGCCGAATGCTCAGTAGTGTACAGTCCGGGGCTTTTTCTTTTCTTTTCTTTCCTAATCGCCGAGCTCGATTCTTTACGAGGTAAGTCCAGGAGTAGCGCCCTCGTTCACTTTCTTCTTCCACTTTGACTTTTTTTCCTTAGTCATGCATCCGCGTCATTGGAAACCCCGAGCCGAAGCAGAGGACGTTTATTAGAGGGTACATAGCCCGATAGATATTCGAAATCCAGGCGGTCAATAAGGTCGCCTGGACTGTAACGCGATTATCGTCTACGCGTATAATAGCAGACGTCGCTGTCGCGCCCCTCCCCACACCTCCGCTGGGGATTAAGCCGCAATAGTTGCTCGCCCGCTAATTTTCTAGCGGCGCGCGATAACGAGTTTCTCACGCGGTACCGGAACTTCCCGAGTCGCGAGTAGCTCTTGCTTTCGGTGTGTGCCTATCTATCTGTCTGTCTGTGCGTCTTTGTCGTTTGCCTGCTTACTAACCAGTCTGTATGATACTCCGAAAGTGCATATCGTCCCCACAACGTACCTCTGTCCCGCATCAGAAAAGTGCATGTCCATTTTCGCATGGCATTATATCGCTTCGCGCGACAATCGCTTCGTACGTATAAAATTCATACGTCTCTTGTAAATTTTCGATAAATCCCGGGTCAAAGTGAGAATTCAACGCTACTTTCACTCGCATAAAAGAATGATGATCCTGTGCAAGTATAACCGGTTTTCCAGCGTAACGAGCAATCGAGAAAGCCATAAAACAAATATGCATATATCATGAACTATATCAGAGCGACAACGCATTAATCATACCTCTCTTTGTCATATCAGTTATTATGTTTATATCCCTTGTGGTTTATTTGTCCGTTCTAACGCGATAATACATATAGTTGCACCGATCGAACGAGAATCAAATTTGAATTTCTGTAATTATGTAGTGAGGGCAACGCTATGCGCTTTATCGAGGAAAAGTAAAAGTTTAACTAATTCAAGTCATGTGTATCTACGTGAAAATTATATACAAGTTTATTTATCAACGGTGCGATCACGAAATAATACATAATCAAAACGACGATTTTAAGACTGAGATCATAATTACTTGTCATTTTGTCGCAATTTTGTAAATATAGTTCTTTTCTAGATATAAAAACAGTATAAGTATTATATATTAATAAAGGAGATGTTGCATTGGGGCTTTATCGATCGACATTATAATAGACGCAGCTGCGTACGAAAGAGTCGAATAATGTAAATATATCATGTCATTTGAATGTGGAGAAAAGCTGGGTTTTTCATTCTGCACCCCGACCATCTCACTCTCTCCTTTCCCCCGATTTCATTCTCTCGGAAAGTTTCTCTTTGGTTCACTGAGTTTTGGGCTGTTGCGAGCAAGCGGGCCGGGTAAAAGAAACGAGGGGGCATGATTGCAGGGCTCCCTGAGCCGGGCCCTGGGACTCCGGCCGCGCAGCGAGAAGGCCTCGCCGTCCTCCTCCTCGGACACGGGCAGCCAGTACATGAGCAACCTGCGCAGCAACTCGCCGCCGCCGCCGCAGCTGCCGCCCCGGCCCTCGACCGTCTCCGGCAGCACGAAGCGGCACCGGCGCGTCAAGAGCATCGGCGACATCGAGTACATGAGCAGCGTCGCCGTCAGCACGGCCGTCTGACAGGAGGCCCGGCCCCAGCAGCCGGGCCCGTACCGCAGCCTCAGCGAGCGGGGCTACTCCTCCTCCTCCTCGAGCTACTACTCCTCGCACCAGACCGCGCCCGACTACTACCACTACCAGAGCCCGCGCACCAGCTACTACCACCTGCAGAGCGGCTACTACTCGCCGCAGGGCTCCGACCGGGCCTTCCCCGGCCAGGGCCAGGTGCAGAGGTACGGCAGCCTCGCCGAGGAGGCCTGGCCGCCCTCCGCCAACAACCTCGACCGCGTCATCTAACTCAAGTCTGACCTTTTTACCTGTACATACACGGCATTTCGGCTAAGCTTTCATTTTTTATACGAGCCATCTGTGCATAAACTCATTGCTGTACTCCGTGTCGTCTTAACGCCATTTATTTATTCCATCGGCTTTTCACGTTATACCTTCCGTTCTGTAAAGAGCTGAATCGTGCTCTGCACTGGTTCTTTGTCGTCTAAGCAAGCGCCGTGTGTCGGATACTTAAGTTCAACACGTGATAGATAGTACGAATTTCATTGGACTACATGAGCTGCCAGAGAAAGTCTTCTTTGTCAAAGTTACAATGCGTAATTTAAACCTATATCAGACGTTAATAATAATCGTAATATCGCTAATTTCTGGTCTATATCGAAGTACTCCAGAACAGTGCTTCCATAAAGAAGAGAGATGTACAAGTATTATATTTGATCACGATTATTCCTTAAAAATTTTAAGACTGCAATTCAGCATCTGAATATTATAAGTATATTGTTATTACACGAAATCAACAAAGTATATATTAGCAGAATTATAAGCTCGAAAATCGCTTGAATTGGAGTCAATTTATAGGAAAATATAATTCTTTTAAAATAAATCTTATTACTTCTCGTCGATTTTATCAAAGTCGGTATATTTATTCCTAGATATTTTATCTAATCGTCGCATTTGCTAAAACGTAAATTAATGCAAAGGAATAAAGATTTATAAAGAAACATGAACTAATCAGCGAATTTTTTCGCCGATATTCTAAATTTGCAGCTAAATTAATCGATAAACGATTAATTATAGGAACAATAAAGTTTTTAGCTCATCGCTGTTGTTTTACCTCGACTAAAGCGACAGCTCGAATGCGCAATTATTGAAAATACATTGTATAATTTAACGTCATGTATATGTATTTTCATATACCTAAGTAATTTATTTTATTAAATTAATTCTTAGGCTCTAAGTCGTGTAATATTTATATAAATAACTATCGTAAATTATAAATAAAGAGAAAAAGTTCAAAAAAATAATATATGCGAGAACCACGAATGAAATATATAATAATATATCGCACATGAAGAAGAGTATCTTCAAAGAAGAACTTTAACTAAAGAATAATATTAGAATATTGAATACGAACAGTTTAAAGAAATAATGCTTTTGCTGTAAATGCAATTATCGACCAACGAGTGATGAAAAATGTTGTAAATGTGTTTTGCGGGCCACAATGTGTACATAATTTACGTGCGCAGTGCACTAATGTCCGAATCATGAAAATAAATTGATTGCCTTTACTTGTTGTGCTTCTTTTTTATTTAATTTCGAAACCTTTGTCATCAACCCATAATTAAATTGATATAAGATATAAAAATCACTTACATTAAAATGCACTATATACAATATGATCGTATTGAACCTTCAAGCTTGAAATCGGAATTCTCAAATCTCGAGTGCGATATATAGATCGATAAAAACGATTACCGTCTTTATCATAAAAGAAAGTTAATTCGCAGTCCGCCAGATGTCCATTTCTTTGACTTCCACGAAATCTCTCTGTCTCTCTCAAGTGACGTTACACGTAACACGAGACACGTCGTCAAGTCGTCATATTGCTGTGTCGCGTGGAAAGGGGCCTTCTGCGCATGCTCTCGCGCTGACTCTGCCACTTGTCAGGGAACAGGCCAAAGTGTCTAGCATTCGATTGCGGTTTCTGGACATCAGCTAATCTTTTTTTTGTAAAATCATACACAAATAATTAAAATGTCTGGTAAATCGAAAGCCTTTACTAAGGAGGAGGAACTGCTGCTTCAGGACTTTTCGAGAAACGTCTCCACCAAGTCATCTGCACTCTTCTACGGCAATGCTCTTATCGTCTCGGCAATTCCCATCTGTAAGTGAATTTTGTCAATATTCCGATTAAAATTTACCTAGTTTTTATTTTTACTTACTCGCTTTGGTTACGTAAGCCCATTTTCTCATCTTTTTTGGTCATACTTCTGTCAACTATTTACTTTAGAAGCTAACTTTTCAATGTAGGTTAGGTTATGTTGCATTTCCTTACAACTTAATTATTGTTAATTTCACGTGGTTTCATGAATGTTTTTCAATTATTATTCAACCTTGAAAACAATATTATAATTTATAAAGTGTTAAAAGATTTCTTTATTTTTTTAATAATTTAATTTATAACAAAAATTATTATTTATAGGGCTTTTCTGGAGGATTCACCTGATTGATGTTTATTCCAACCTTATTTCCTTTGTCTTGGTAACTCTCATCAGCACTTATGGATTGGCATTTGCATACAAAAACACAAAATATGTTTTGAAACATAAGGTATATTATTGAAACAAAATTTTAATATATTATATAATGAAATGAAAATAAAACAAGACTTCCGATTACTTAAATTTAACACTTCTGTAAAGATTGCTGTTAAGAGGGAAGATGCTGTTACGAGAGAGATGAGCCGCAAGCTATCCGAGGACAAGAAAATGAGCCGCAAGGAAAAAGATGAGAGGTATGACTCTTTTGTAAATAAATTTTCATTATATTTATTCAAATTTTATGTTAGTATTTTCAAGATTAAATTTGTTATGAGCTAATTAATTTTAAATTTATCACCTTAAATAAAAATACTCTTTTGCAATTTATTTGGAATTGTTCATTTGGAATTTAAGTCCTATATTTTCAAACTTATATGTTGGATTTTTATAAATCATATTTATATTTTTAATAAATTTATTGTATAAAAATATATTTATAATATAAAAAAAAAAACTAAATATATTAAGTAAATATCAAAACTGTATTTTGATGAATTTCCATAAATAATTTTCTGTATAATTTGATCTGCAGAATCCTGTGGAAGAAGAACGAGGTTGCTGACTATGAAGCCACGACTTTCTCAATCTTCTACAACAATGCTCTATTTCTGGCTATCGTCATTGTTTCCTCGTTTTATATTCTCAAAACAATGACGCCAGCTGTAAACTATGTATTCTCCGTCGGAACGGCGAGTGCTCTTCTAGCTTTGCTGTCGACGGGATCGCAATAATGTCCTTAGTCCTTATATACTGAATTTGTCATAAATTCCTGTTTATAAAAAGTTTTGTTAAGTTATTCCATGATAAAGACTCGGCTCGTTTCAATTTTTTATCGAGCAAATTTTTTTATACAAGAGTGAATTGAGGTGAAGAAATACAAAGCTATTTATAGTTTAAATATAAAAGAAAATGAATAATGTTTTCTTTCATACATTCCCCAAATATTCCTTTTTCAAGAGTACTTTAACTATCCTAACATTTATTAATCATATAAATAATGCATTGCAATTATGATTCTGAAGGACGAATAATTCTTTTCGATTAAATTTAAGTTGTACATTCGGTTACTGATGGCAACATAATAACGATTTTTCTTTTTTACGAATAAAAACAAGTCGCTTAATTCAAGTTTTATTGAAGAGTTTAAGTTCAAGTTGAAAATTGTCAATCTATCATTAGTGAAAATGAAATTTAATCAATACAGAAATATATATTGAAATTAAAGGAAATTTTAATTATAAAAACAATGGGCAAGTATTCGAAAGATTTGCGTTCATTAAGTCGAAGGAAAAGATTTTCTAAGATGTTGAACTTGTGAGAAAAGCACAATGAAACTGGCAGGCGACCAAAGCGGGCTCAAGCACGAGCCAGAACGAGAGATGATTGACGGATTATTGTGATATTAAAGTCCACCTCCCTCGCCCGCTGCTACCGTCTCCACCTCGCTAATTTAAAAGCGGCTGTATATTTCTTTGTCCAAGGTCCTGCCGTGCGCGAGCAATGCAATATAAATCAAATTTCTCCTGTAGGCCAAGATCTAGCAATGCGCCGCTCACTATTTTGAATCAGCTCCCAATTACGCTGACATATTCATCGAGCTCGCAAGCTCCACCGTTTTCTCTTTTTTCCCGCATAATTGCAGTAGGCTCGAAGATAAGTGAGCAGGAAGCAGCAAAGCATGTAATAACCCAATAACCCAGGTGCTCGCGGACACTGCGTCCATTCCGATGAAAATAGCGATTATTAGAGGAGAGTGCGCGTCCGCGATTTTCTACCGATTCGAGGAGTACTTTTCCAGCTGGCCCATGGCCAGTCTCTTCTCATAATTCCACTTTGTCAACCAGCCCGGAAACTTCTGGCAAGCCGCTGCCCGATGAATATCTACACCCTGCCGTCCGGAAAAACGTAACTCGATCCGCCGACTGCCGACCGCCACTCCCTCAATGTTCCGCCACCGAGCGAAATCGGCTGGAATATCACCATTTTTATTTTTACCATTTTTTTAACATCTTCCATCAAATCTCTCGCAAGTGAGAATTAACAACTTGAATGTTTCAAATACACAAAACTGCAATTTCTCTGCGATAAAATTACTATTTATATTTTTAAAAAAATACTAACTACATAACGATACTAAACATTAAAAGTAATTCTAATTTCCTAATTTATTCTACGCTATAAGTAAAAGAGCAAAATTATAAAACTGCAAGACAAAAAAAGCTCCTTTTACCATTTTTTATTACATGAATGCGGTTCTCTTAGTTTTCAAGAGTTTCAAAAACGTACAAATAAATTAAAATCAATTTTTCGTCACGATAAAGAAATAAAAAATTATTATTCCAAAAACCCAAGTTTGTGTTTGTATATTTTTTCGAAGACAAAGAAGCGTGTGCTTTTTCCTCGTGTCAGTTAGAACAACATGTGTCTTAATATAAGTACGTTAGTACAAAACAAAAATCGGAAATTTAGTGACTCATATGATATTCGCTTTCTCAAAATGAAAAATCTTTTATTTTTCTTGCTTTTATTTTCTGGTAGACTAAAAAAGAATTAACTTCATACCAAATTTAAGCACACTAACTTGGTCAATTTAAGCGTTACATAACGATGACTTTTTCGAGGTGCATGTCTCGTGAATGCAAAGACATGCCTGTATTAATAAAATAATGTCGCATTAATTTTGACTATAACCGCAGGCAGATCAGCGGACTAGAACAGTTTCCTTTAGAAGCAAACGTGCTTTTCATCGTCCATAATTTATCAGTGAAAAACTGCTTTATCTATGACCTAAATATCCTTAAATTATTTGAAAAAATGGCCAGTTGGGAGGGACAATGAATTTTGTTGGTAATCTGAAAAAGCGCGGTAGAAAAAATTCATTTCATCTCAATTCCTCACAAATATCAGTACCATTAGAATTTCTGGATAATGCCGAATGCGTTATTGTTCTCAATCTGGCTGGTGGTTAACTTTTAGCTATACTAGCAGAAAGCTGCAGAGATGAGTCGAGTACACTTTCTGCCTATCATAAAAGTCAATGTCAATTAAAACTCGGAATTTCAGAAATTAGTGTTAAAATAGCACTTTCCTTTAGTTTGTTTTTGCGAGAAACTTTGATTCCTTATGTTACAATATTAATTTGTGTGTCAAATGACCATTATTCCAAATCTTATTCATAAGTTTATGTTTTCTATAGTGGACAAGAACATTAATTTCTTCATAACGCATCGGAGTCTTTTTTATTATTATATACATTTATAATCGTAACTCAGATGACTCCTAAAAATTTTTATTTTTTTCTGAAATTCAAGAAAATTTAAGATTAACATTTAAGAGTCATTTTTGCATAAAAATATAGTCACAATTGATTGCAAATACATGTTTTCGACTTTCTATTTTAATAATAATCCTAAAATTTTTATAAAAATAAATACATTATTGAATTTAACTAGATACCCAAACAAAAAAAGTTTAGTAATTTTTAGTTCTGGAAGTTGACATACGAGGTGAAGCTTTTGGTTACAGTTATATGTTTGTTTTTACTTGTCATCAATATCTGTTCTATTAGTGACTTAATTAATATCTGTCTGGACAGATAAGTCGCGGATTCATTAGCGTTAATACCATTATATTTAAAAGACTTTTTCAGATTCAAACAAAATGTTTTAAAAGAGATTATTTATTAATAAAGAGGAAATTGAAAAATCTTCTACTTTCATATTATTATATTAAAAATAATGTATTGATATTAATAGTTTGAGAGATTGTGATGTCGAATTAACTATTTAAAAGTATCATTTTTAGATGAAAATTGAAAGCGAAAGCTCTTTTTTTTCCGTCACATTTTAAATAGAATTTTTGTCAATATTAAAATACGCGTGATGTATATGTAGAAGTTTCATTCTTATTACAAGTGCCTAAAGATGAAACAATAGACAAAGTAGCATGTATTAATCATATTCGAAAAGGTTGTAATGACGCATGAACATCAATGGTGAAACTCAATATTCGAAAAGCTCGAATAGGAGAATCTCGCGGAGACACAACAAAATGTAGCCTCTAAAAAAACCGGCGTTTTCGATGAAAACTCGAGATGGACCGCGAGGTAAACATCCGTAAATTCAGATTTTACTGTCGCTTGTGCGGGAGGACCCGACGCAGTTTCTTTTTCTATTTCTGTCTCCGGCGGCGGCAGACCGCGAGGCTGGAATATAATATAATTCCACTTTTCCGCGCTTGTAATTTTTCGGGAAAAGAGAAGTTGCGTAAACCGTTATAGCAGAGGCCCGAGAATTTCCATTGTTTATAAGCTGAAAATCTTACTCGAACCCGTGCCAGAAGGAGAAAGTCGACGTTTAAAAATAAGCCAATTAATTTCTTACTGGAGAATATTGTGCTTTTCATTCGTGCCACTTGTTCATTCGTTACAGCCTCATTATTAAATTCTTCAACCATTTCCATTTTTATTAAATAACGCTATTTTTGTTCGAACAAAGCTTAGCAAAGTTAAAAGCTTATTTACTTGCTGATGTGAAAGTGCAGTTCCAAAAGACGAAAACAAATTTATTTTTCTCGAAAAAAGAGATGAATGTACACCGAGTGAGAACTTGTCCTTGCTCTTCTTGCTTGTAAACAATGAAAACACATTTTCGTTCTTATGAAAATAAGTGTAATGCGTTTTAATATTGCTCTCGTTATATAGCTTATTAATTAGTATAAAAGCTAAAGTAAATACTGAAAAATGATTCTACTTTGCATTTAAATGGAAACGCCTCGTCTGATTTTTTGAAAAAGAAATTGGAATAATTAGTTAAAAGTGGGGAAAAAAATTGGTTTTTAAAATGATTTCAGCTGAAAGAAGTCTTGAAGCGAAAACGAAATTCGAGAAAATTGAAGGAATAAGAAGCGGTGCTGCGGGAAGGAGCTTGTTGGCAGAAGAAAATAAAGGAGAGAAAGACGCGGCCACGAAAGCTTTTTGTTGTAGCAAGAAAGAAGGGAGCCGTTGGAGCGAAAAATGATTTAGCAAAAGCTCAAATCCGTGAGCAGCGGCACGGCGGGATTTTGTAAAAAGGCGGTGGCGCTGCTTAGCTGGCTCGTCAAGAATAGCAGCTTCTTAGCTTGCGCGTCTCCAGGGGGGCGGCGGCGACCGATTGGCTGGAGCGCATCGCAACCGGCTATATCGGCGCGGCGCGCATATTACGAGCTGGTCCGGCGCCGCGACGCCTCAGTTGACGCTTTAAGCTCCGAGCCGCGCGGCCTGCTCTCATCCTTGCCTTACTTGTTTTGCTTGTGCTACTCCAGTGACAATCTAGCGTCGTCCTTGTCCTAGCAGGACCAAGGGACCGGCCGACCTACTCTCCCTTCTCCTTCTTCTATATAGATCGTAAATAAAAGCAAAGCCGCCAAGATGGTATGTTCTATTGATGATATTGTAAGTCGTCGCCCTGGTAAACCAACACATTTTATTTAGTCGTTTTGTTTTTTATTTTTTATTCGTCAATTAACTACTCTACACTTTCACTCTTCTATACTCTTTTAATGACACTAATTATTTGTTTATTTTTTCCTACTTCACATTGCACCGAGACACCGAGGCTCGTTTTTTATTCTTCGCTCTCGCTCGTGGCGTTTATGCGCGATTTGTCAAAAATAGCTTATCATAAACTTTCACTGTTACGTAACAGAGCTTACATTCGCCTCACTATTTTCTAGGTCTTTCTTCCCACACTCGACAAATGACTTTAAGACAGTGCGTCCGATTTAACGAAAATCTTGGATAAAGCTTGGTAAAAAAAGTGTCTCGGTGCAATCACACTCAGACACACAAAGTGGTTAACAACAACTCAGCTCCCTCTCTGCTCTGTCGCCACGAATAACGAACTTTTTCAACTTTTCAGCTGGTTTCTCCTCTTCTTACTCTAGTTCTAGGATGAGAATTATTTTTTCGGAACGTACGCGAGAATAGTGAATAAATTTGTAAACACTCTTGTGCGTGCGGCCTTTGCGCTGCATTGGCGCGAAAACCGAAGCGCGATGCGCGTCTGACCGAAGCGGGAACTTTACTACTTTTCGGAAAATTCGCGCAGTAAATCAATCGCCTTTCGTGTGCTCTTTTTTATACCTCTAATTTCACGTCGTAAATAACTCGTTTGCAAGTCATTTCCAGTACTTTCTTGCTGTCA
>JAWWEM010000010.1:26517795-26545108 GCA_035582935.1 Ormyrus thymus
ACTATCTATTTTTTTATAAACAATATTCTCCGCATCAGCGCTCGGTCGGTAAATATTAGCTTTGACATCCCCTTAACCCGATTTTTGGACGCTTGCAAGAGTCCGGCGAGATCCGTCCTAATTGTGCGGGAAGACACGAATCGCCACGACTGTTTATTTATCGCTAAAGCAATAATCACTTATTTGCAGAAATTTTAAAAATCTTCCATTTATTATTAATTCTTTTTTATTTATTTTAGTCATAACTTGAGCTATTTAAATTGAGCTTAAATTTGGTCGCGTACAATTACTTTGAAAGTCCACTTGTCTTATCGAATAAAATGGTTATAGTTGCTATTTGCAATTTATGCTATTTGCAATTTATAAATTCCAAGAGTTTCTTTGCGCTGCCTATAATAAAGAGAGCGTTTGCTTAAGAATTCAAGAAAGGTAATAATAGTCCAAAAAATAAAATCGCGCTGTCGAAATTCTGGCGCCGGACAGCGACTGAAGATCGAGTGTGTGCGGGAGGTGAAATTAATGGTCGACACGCTCACAAATTCGCGCCCGAGTGGCACCGCGATTCCCTTGGCTGCGGCGCGATATAACAAAGCGCGCTGTTTAATGCGCTTTACCGATTGACGTTCGAAAAGGCTATTTTTGGCACCAAGTCTGCTTTTCGCTAAACCAAATACTTGCATTTCAAATCTAGGCACAATCTAGGCATAATCGAACTATGATTTAAAAAGTCTTGTAAATAAAACTTAACTCGGGCAAATCTTTTTATTACAAAAATTTAATTTTCCAAATATTCTCATGGATATTTTTATAATAATAAAACTTTTTTGTGTATTTCAGAATTCATGGAGATGATGACCGGTGAATAAATCCTCGAAATCAATCTCGAGCTACTTACGAAGAGACAAGGAAATAAGACAAAAATACAAAAAACATAAGGGAGCTGCGATGCAGTTATAATCGTATCTCCATTTGTAAGCGCTTTTGCAGAGGCTCGTAACACTCATACAAATACACATACATACAGAACATGAACATACACACAGACACTTACAGGAAAAACATGGCGAGTTCTAATTTTACACGTGAACCATTGGGTCGTTGAGATTCGCTTACTCGACTCTTCTCCTTTCTTACCTTTGGCCGCTGCATAATAGCTCAATTTTCTGCGCTATCGAGCAAAAATACTTGCAAAAATAAGGAAAAAAGGACACAATTTTTATCACGTAAAAACCGTATCTTATTATGCGGTACCTGCTGAATTCTTTTTCATGGACAGTATTTATCGTTGTTAATAAAAGTCTGTAAAAATCTAAAAAAACATTACAACTCTTTTTTTATTTACATCTTCGAAAAGACAATGGAACTGTCTTTTTAACACAAAATTTAGTGACTTCTTAAATATGCTTGAAAATAAATTTTAGATTCATTATGTCTGAAAAATATTTACATTTTTATTTTTATCGTATTGTGTATGTTACTTTTATGAAACCATTGAAATAAAGGGATAATTTAATCATTATTTTATACTGGTGTTTCATAAAATTATTATTATTCTAAGAACAGTAAAGTCTGTTTTCTCTATAAAGAATTTTAAAGTAAATCATGATCAAGAAACATTGAGTTCGTAATAAAAAAAATTGGAACAAAGTAAGTCTCATAAGGAAAATAATATTTTATCGTATTGTTCTTTCTAGACTCTTTATTTATTTAACATTTAATTAAAGATCACAATTATTAGAGAATTCATTGCAAGAGACAATAGTTGCAAACTTAACGTTTTTAACGTCTCGTATACGATTACTCGACTTTTAAAGTTATAATAATTCTATGCAAGCGTAAATACTCTGTACTACAGAGAGAATGAAAGACTAGACTGAATATTTATATAATGCGCTCAGAAAAGCTTAAGCCACTTTAAAGTTTTAGAAAATAAATATCAATAAACATATAAAATTTCAAAAAACATTTGTTGTATATTTTGCGAATAACATTTTTAAAATGAACTTATAAAGTAAAACATTTTTCACTACCGTAATATTTATATGCTATAAAAAGAAAGTTTTGTCAAAATTTAAATTAATGAATTACAATGTATGCATATTCATGATACCACGGTATAAGAATAAATACAAAATAAAATGTTTTTTACTTCTTATATCACAGAAATGGACTTTTCAGAACTTTAAAGTGTCTCTATTAAAAATTTCTTTTAAAAGCGATAATTCGTTTTGCAGAATCGAAAAGATAATTTTAATAAATTTTTAAATTTTGCTGGTCCTCTACTTTGGAATGAAATAATTTTCCGGATTTTTCTCATTTAATTATATTTACAGTAATTTTCCTCCTTCAAAAATGGTTTGAATAAATCTGTAGATTACAATCTAACGACAGAAATCGTAAATCTTTATCTTAATTTTCAATTAATTGTATAATTTTTAATTACGCTTACGATTATTCGCATATTTAAGGAGGAACATGAGTGAGAATAATATTTATCAGGAAATTATTTTTGTAATTTTCTTTGGATCGGATCGCAGACACATGTGCGTAAGTTTTTTTCAGATTTTGTGCAGTAAAGAAATGTAATGCTTATTGGTAGACCATTCAAACTAGACTTTGTGAGTCGTCGTCTTCTGTAACGTTTTTCTCGTCTGGAGAAGACGAAGTAGGCAAGGGTCACATCTTAAATAAATGTGGAAATTCATTACTAATTTCTCGTACTAAATCTTGATCTTCTTTACTTTCTGGCATTTCTTCACAAAAAATTCTAGAATGCAATATAATACTTACAAATAGAGCGACATTAAATAAGAATAAAAAAATATATTTATATAATACTTAATTAATTTGTTTAGGAAAATATTTAGCACAGTTAATATAATAAAATAATACATAATATTTTTATGGAAGTTAAAAAATATCTGAAAGTACCTTGTAAAACATTTTAGAACATCATCACAACGATGTCGATGCTCTTCGTAACTAATCGTTTTTAATACTCTACGACAGAGTTCCAAGTATTGTCTTCTTTTTTCTCCAGGACAAATATCAAACAATTGCCGCAAAATAATATCAATTAAAACTTTAATATCATTTGTGTAGAATAAAGAAGCTGTTTCATCACTGGCGAACAAATCGATAAAAAGTTTCAAAATGGAATCTGGTGGTGCAGGTTCGTGATCAAATATCCTTACGGGGTCAACTGTGAAATAAAATTATTTAAAAAAAATTTCATTCTATTTTTTACGTTTAGTAATATATTTCAGATATAATTTACGTACTCTCTCGATTAAGAAGATAAAGAATTTTTTCCGTAAAAGTTTTAGCTACCGTTCGTTCTCTGAGTGCTTCTGTTACAACATTTTCTGAATTACGAAACTGCAAATTGTAAGAAAGTATTAAGTTTATAAATAGATCTGGAATTTGATCATCAAGATCAGTGTCTGGTGGGTTTTCAATAAGATCCAAAAGAAATGATATGAAATCGGAACCTAGTTGCTCTGAAAAAAAGAAACATTTAATGGATTCTTATTGTTCTCTCAACAGTTATTTTATTTTAACTGTAAATTATCATATATATTTATACCGAAGTGTGTAATTGGCATTGGTTCACCCATTGAGAAAATCATTGTTAACAATAAGGAAGAGTAATTTAACTTCTCTACATTTCTTGGATTACTTTTCATGTCTCTATATGAAAAATTTAAGATTTTTAATTATCTGAATTAAACGCTGTGATACTTATTGACTTTGAAAATATTACCTTGCAAGTTCCATGGGTAAAATACTTTCTAACATTATTGTTACTATAACTATATCTAAGCTGCACATTACACCGAAAGACTGCAATAAGAGTTGTCTTATGGTCCACCTTGTTTCCATTTGATAATATTGAATAAGAGTTGATACTCCTTCATATTGATCTTGCCTTAAAACATGTCTTGAAACATTAGCATCTGCATTTGTCTAAAAATATTTATTTAAATTTATATTGCTTTAATTAAATGCTATTTGTCAAACTCAATTATTAAGACTAAAATTAACATAAATACCAAAATGGATGTAAGCTCTTTAATGTATTCACATATAGTTGGTTCATCTTCATAAAGCATCCAACTTCTTTGCTGCGAATCTTCTTTACAAGAAGTTAATTCAGTAAAAATAATTTTTAATCTGTTAGCATCATATGTTTCTTCAATGTTTAATTTTGTTAAGTTTAATGGCACTTGTAACTGAGATAAAATTGCATCAAAGTAATGACTAACAGTAGATGGTAAAATTTCTTGAAGTCCACTTAGCACAACTGTTACTGCAACTTTTGACATTTCATAACTAAGTTGAGTACTGTGACGTACTTGGTCCAAAAGTAAATAAGCTGTTCTTGGATTAATTTCTGCCAAACTTGAAGACCTACTTTTTGCTGGAGATTGACTTGGCGATTGTTTAATACTATTTAGAGAATTACTTTTGTGAAGTTCCTTCTTTTGACTAGAAACTGAACATCTTCTTTGAGGACTCTCGGACTGAAAAATTAAAAAAAAGTAAATTTTTTAAATCTATTTTTTATTTTATTATAATAAATGTAAATACCCCATTCTGACTTTCAGGTTGTATATCACAAGTTAATGATGTCTTTCTTTGCTCAGTCACTGAATCTTTTCTGACTGAGCCATTGGTAGGCAATGACTGGACTTCCTGTATATTATTAAAATTAGTAGGCCTTTCTTTAATTGGTGTTGTGCTGCCAAAATCTGGTGGTAGTGGAGCTTGCTTTTTAGTTTTCCTTCCAAGTTCAGCTTGGCGCTTTTTGTCAACTAAATGCAACAGTAGATCTTGCTTATCTATATTAGGAGAGCTACTAGGTTTGTCACCACTAGCCCGCAATGTCTCTATTGCTTCTTCTAGGAAGTCTATCAAATATTGTGGATGCACTTTTATCGTGGTAACATAATTAGAGGGTATATAGCCCACATCTCCTTTACTATTCACAACCTGCCACCAATTTCTTTGCTTAGTATGGCTTTGATACAGTACAAAATGATCATTCTCTTGGAAGCTCAGCGTTTTGGCAAAAGTTGCATTGAAGTCATATAGAGCTTTGAGCATCTCATAATTTTCTGTAAAAACATGTGTAAGTCATATCACTTAAATTATTTACTTGGATGACAATGTAAATTACTTGTTCTAGTATGGTGTTATGAAAAAATATCACGTTAAAAAATGAGATTTGCGAAAAAAACGTCTGATGATTCTTTGTGAATGCTACGTTTGTGATAATGTTTTCTGAATGAAGGAAAGTACATTCCTAAGGCACTAAAAACATCATTTATTTACTCTTTTTTCTTTTAATAACGGGCTGCTCCAACATGATTAAGCAATGAAACGCCCACGATAATTTAAGCACTATTTAGCGAACAGCTGAGGACATTAGGCCAGCAATTCGCATTTTTACGTAATCCCCAAAGGCTTGTCTGTTAGCCCAATTTCCGATCAATGAGCACGAGGGGAAAGGGTGCCAAAGCGCGCATCAACGAAAACTGCAATAGCAGGGCAAGGACGAAGTTCGCACGAACAGAGGCCTCAATCCAAACTCCCACTCGGGTGCGCATCGATATATATGTATATAGAAACGGATGCGCGCTGGGAATACCTATATACTCCCGCTCTTATCCCGAGACAAACTTACCTAACCTAATGTAGTTATCGCCGCTCATCCTGCAGCTCTTCACCTGAAGGTGTTGGCCAGCTACGGATCCGGAGACAACGCCCTGCGAGCTCTGGTTTCACTTTCATTCGGCCGACACCTTGCGTTCACTGTTACATTTTTAACCGGTTTCGCTTGGCCAAGCCTGCGGGAAAAGGCGGATATAAAGCAGACCACCGGCTCCTTTTTCGCCCTCTCCGCCAAGTGAAAGTTGACTGCCTTGATGGCTAAAGCTCTTTACTGTCAAACGTAGCCTACGCAAGGCCAATGAGCTCTTTCTTGCTGCAGCAACCAGCAACCTGTATAAACCGCCGTGCATTTGCGGCTGCTCGGGCGCCGGCGCTGCTGTTGCGCTTCTGCTTCTCCGGCTTCTCAGCTATAGTGCTATACCCATAGCGGCTATAGCCTATATAGATATCTATTTATTGCTGCACAAGCTTGAGCGCGGGACGGAACGGAAAGAGAATAATCATCAGGACTCAGGAGAACTTGATCCAGTCATTATAATTGGAAATCTTATCCTATTACTAATCGCTCGAATTATGGAAATGCTAATGAATTTAATTTATCATGTTGGCTATTAATGCAAGATTACGAATACAAGATATATAATAATATAATTTACAATAATAAAAATGTCTTTTTCACTCTTGAGCAAACTTGCATTGCTGAAATTTAAATTTAATACCTGAGGTTAAGATTCCCGTGCAGACTGTGCTTGAATCTCATAGTGTTTGTTTACGATTGTAGATATAATATGGTTTCACAGTTGGTATAAAAGTTCAGTAGCGTTTCCCTCTCTTGTGCATTCGCACATGCACACAGTTTTTGCACGTGTAAAGACGCAGCTGCACGGACAAACACACGATTGCAGGAGCTTACCCTAAAGAATTTTAGTCTGACAGAGTAGTAATAAAATTATTTTTCAAGTTATAATTTAATATATAACTGCTAATACTTAATGCACGTTAGGTAACGCTTATAGTTCGATACTGTTTGTATTATGAAGCAGCTGAAAAGATAGCTGGAATACAAACAAGAATGGCGTTCTCTGTCAACGTTTCTGTCGAGGCGCCGATAGAAAATCAAATACAGGAAATTACTTACGATGGCCAGGAAATTTATCAAGCGTAAATACAAATCTGTTTTTAAAAACTCAAATACATTCATATTCTAACTATTAAAATCTTTTGCAAAAGATAATCGTCGTTGCTTGTGAACTAACCTAAAAATTCGGCACTTACGAATAGCATTGTCGGACGCAACAATTTTAGAAATTTCATATCTCTTTATTTACTACTACTAACTTTTGGTTTTTCTTTATTTGGTAATGAAAATTTTTGTATATTGAGAAAATTTATTGTATTTTTATAAATATTTCATTCTTTTATACAGTCTTTTATTTATACATTTTGAGTGATTATTGTATTATGAATCACTATTAATTTTTTGAATATTTTTAGACCGCTTACATTATCGGAAAATTTGGCTAAAATAGCACAGAAGATCGATTTTTCCAAAACAAATGGAGATGATGTCACTAAAGAACAAGAGAATGGAGAAAAAAGTGAGGAAGATACAAAGGATCCAGCAAGCTATCAATCTTCTCTTTGGCCATGGGATAGTGTTAGAAATAAGTTAAGGTAACGTCAATATTCAATTGGTTTCATTTTATATTAAAACTATAAAATTTCTTGATACACTCACGCAGGCTATTATTTGCAGAAATGCCTTGACGGAAGTTTGTGTTTTGGCTGATGTTCTTGCAATTGCTAAAGAAAAAAGATATATGGTTCTTGACCCAGTTCCACAAGACAGTGTTGAAGTCAAGCCCTTAGTTCAAGTTCATGCTAGAAAAAAAGCATTAGCTGGTGCTGCATCTGTTTTAATTATGGGAGCAGACAGGATGAAAAGTTGTCAAAATGAATTAACAAGAACACGCTTAACTCCAGATTTTCACATCGAATTGTTGAAACTGAGGCAAAATTGGCGATTAAAGAAAGTTTCAAACTCTATTATTGGTGACTTAAGTTATCGCACAGCTGGTTCAAAGTACAATCAAACAGGAATGTTTGAAATTACAAAAGCAGAAGAAGAGGAGAAGAATAATACTAGTCCACCTACCTCCCCAAATCCAAGTATACCTGCATCATCATCTTCCAGTAACAAGAATGCTTCTGCTTTACGTGTCAACATACCTAGTGAACTTGAAGGAATTGCTTATATTGAAGTGTTATGTAAAAAAGGTAAACTATATTTATAGTTGTATGTGTAAGACATTAAATGAGTTTTAACTTACACAGAACATAAAATTTTTAGATCAAGAAGCCCTTTGCAGTGCTAATATCAATTGGCTCAATAGTGATTCAGGGAACAAACTTGATCCAGATACGCACTGGCAACAAAAATTAGAAGCTGCACAAAATGTTTTATTTTGTAAAGAGCTTTTTAGTCAATTAGCTAGAGAAGCAGTTCATCTTAGAGCACCTATTCCACATATGGTTGTTGGCAATCGTATAATGGCTACAGTGAGTATTTCATTTTTTGTATTAATTTAAAATTAAAAACAGTGTACCAAATAATAATAAAAATTATTATTTAATAGGTACTTCCAGGAATTCAGTTAATTATTATTTTACGACATAGCGCCGGAACGGATAAAAAACCAGTACCTCAAAATTCAGATCATGATCATGTACTTGAGCATTCTTTGCATCAACTATTAAGAGAGGTACATCATAAAAACACACATCACCCATTTCCGCATCCATCATCAGGCCCATTAGGTCCAAGTAAAAGAAGATGTTTGGCTGGTCCAACAGCATCGGATCGGTATGAATTGATTGAAATGACCAAAAGTCCAACTCTTTTAGAACAAATTATTCAGCAAGCTCAGCACTTCTTTATGAGGTTGCGAACTGAATACGTGTTAGATACAATCGCCAAGGAAGTTAAAGATCCTCTTATAGTTTCACATTGGAATGCAATAAATTCACCAACTCAGTCAAGTGTCAGGATAGTTATTTTAACTCATGGCTATGATCAGATTACTCGAACTTCCATGATTTTACATATTAGTGAAAAGTCGTTAAAGTGCATTTGTAAAGATGGTAGAGTGATGCACATGAGCTATGAACCTCAAGAGTTGCGTGATCTTATATTTTGTCAAGTGAGAAATATTTTTTTAAATATTTATTTTGTACATGCCAGGTTTTAAATTATTCTAAAATTTTACTTACAGATTCATCAGCATCAAATAACTGCTGTACAATGTTTAGCAAAATGTATGGGATGGCAATTTTTAGCAAATAGTCTACATCTTGGTCTTGGAGCTGTGGAACCTTTAGGGAATGCTAGTAGTTGTATATTGGCATCTCCAATAGGAGACAGGTGAGTTTTAAATTTCTTTCAAAATCAAGTTGAAAGATATCCTTTTATTAATTTTGATTCACAATTTTTTGTTTTACAGAATGATATCAGTTAGGTGTGAACCACAATCTGGAATTCAAGTTTCGATAGCTCATTCACCTAGAAAGGATTTCTTCCCTGGTCAACTAGTGAAAGAAAGAAAATGGGAAAATCTTGGTGGTTCATTTCAAGAAGTAAGATGGGATAAAATGGAGGGGAAAAATTTCTTAAACAAAATGGAATTGCTAATGGCATCTCTTACAAGCTCTTAATAATTCAAATCGTAAAATAGATTAAATAAAACAGGGTGAACCATCTTTACTGAAAGGAATTTCAGTATTGATTTATTTTGCAAGACATTTTTATGCATAAATCACAATTTAAAATGATGCAATTCAACCAACAAAGAAAAGTCGCAATTAAAGTATTACTGTGAAAAATGTTATAGTGTCCAACAAAAGGACTAAAGCAATATGATATATGTCAATCATTGTCATTCTTTTATCAGATTTGACAAAAAAAATTTCGGAAAAACATTTTTCGTATATTTAATTTAAAAATATTAATAAAGAGAATTTGAAATATAAAAGATAAATACTTCAATATTTGTATAAAACTGATTTTATTATTTTATATGATATGAATGTAGTATGTAAATGGCAAATGAATTATTAAGTGAATACATAGAATTGAAGAAAAGAAGCAAGGAAATTTTTTACATATCTGATATTATAAAAATGATAAGTTACAAATGTTTTTAAGCCACGCTTTTTTAGAATTATTTTAATTAATTTAATTCAAATAAACAATAGTATAAAGTTTACAATTATTTGAAAAAAAAGTCTATCGCATTTATAAAATTAATATATTTTTCAACATTAGGTTTATATTTAAGAACTCCACACTTTACTTTATTTATTTCCTGACAAGATTTTACAATATTTAATTATCATAAAACCGGAACGGACTTGATTTTAAAAATATCGTTACTTTAATATAACGAACACCATTTAGTTCAAACAATTTTACATCTAACATCACATTGAATTGAAACTTCAAAATTATTACAGTGCAAATTAAAGTGCTATAATCATTATGCCGTTATCATTAGCCATGCTTTGCATAAAAAAACTGTTTTACTTATTATTTTACTTGCTACTATGGCTTATTTCCAAAAAAAGTTATTCTAATCTTGTTATTTTTTACACGAAATATGAAAGTTTATTAAATATCTATTTTACCGATATTCTGAGTTTTACGTTTTTATTCAATTATTTTGATTTCATTTTATTAGTAAAGAAATCTTTTTAGATTTCAATAATTGTATTAAGAATTTATGAACTTTTTACTTATAATATTATTCAAGTAAGAAAGATCAAGTTGTTGGTAAAACTGTATTGTAATATAAATTTAGAAGTTCAAAAATACTTTTTTCACTTTTTAATAAAGCACTGTAATAAATTTTGAACTCTGCCACCAGCTACATTAAAAGCAACTGCTGTTGTAACTAATAAAATAACATAAACTGAAAATAAGCTGGCAGCATGATGTTCATAACTATTGAGCAAAGTCATACAGGAAGCAAACATGTGTGAGCCAATCACCCATGTTACTTGGAACCAGTTCTTGTTATCAAGTGCTGAAAAGAATATTACTCCCCAAAACGTGTGGAGTAATATGAAACACAATGTTGTAGCTGCTGAGATCAGGAAAAAATATTCATTCCCTTGATGAAGTCCCATTGTTCCTGGACCCATTGCATCGGCTAAAACATTGATTAAGGCAAAAGCACCGCTCATAAGACCAAATCCAAGACCGCAGACGTATGCAAAAACATCCCTGCTGTCTGCTACATGAGCAGTTGTCACTTTTTCTAAGCCTTTTTCAGCTTTTCGCAATACTTTGTATAAAAGAAATCTAGAAAATACAACGAATATTAAATATTCATTTATTGGACAATTCCAAATTTAATATCTTAACTTACCTAAATACTTCTTGAAATATTACTGAATAAATGACTCCAATCCACAAATAACTTTGAAGTGGAAAAATTGTATACCATAATATTGATGATAGAAGCAAGGATATAAGCCAGAAAAATGCACTGGCTATCAGTATGATGATTCGTATGGGTTCAATTGCGATGGAGAAAGTGAACATGGCCAGTGGTGGTCCAAAGGCCAGTAAGGCACATCCAAAGAAATCCATTACTGTCATATTTGATTATACCTACTACGTGATTGATGGTAATTTACTATGTCTGATTGATAGTGTGATTTATAAAAGTCCTTATTTGTCAATTTAATCTGGAACATTTACTGTGAAAGAAATATAATTAAATTAAATTTTAACCATTAAACTAATTTAAAATTGGTTGAATAGGCTGCTGTAAAAATACCTAATTTTTGTTTTTATATTTTTTACAGTTTCATTTTCTTTTTTGTCGCTTTCCTATAATACACAAATGTTCGTATAAACTTGTATATAACGTTTATTCATCCACAAAGCTGATGTGACGCATGATGATCATGAACATGATCCGATGGCTTGAGACTTCTTTGTAAAATTGGCACCAGAGGGAGCATCAACAGTACGCGCCGAAACGTAGAGAAACGCGGTAGAGTTTGAATCGAACGCGTATTAGTAGTAGAGAAATTGAGATAAGCTTGACCAGCTTATCTCCACTCGACTTCACAGCTCCGTGAACTGCCCTATTGAAACAATCTTATAAAAACTAATAAAATCTCATAGATTCTGGTGCAAAAACCGAATAGGTTATGCGGTTTCTGCACCCTTTCTATTGGAATTTATAGGATGTTTGCAACCGGGTGAGCACCCGATATAAAATTAATTTTATTAATCAAAATAATTGTGCTTTGCCTGCGTTTTCAAAATAGACAGATACGGCCAGATTGGAGAGGAAGATACATGTATATAAATACATCTACGTATCGGTAGTTTCTGGGAATCACGTGCTTTTTGTAAAGGTGCTCGGCCACCGAAAGTTTTTCAAGTGTCTTAAAAAATTTTTTTAAGTTTTTTTTACCTGTAATACCGAATTATTAAAGAAATAATGATAGTGCAGAACGCCCATAATCGCCAGGAACCACCGATTCGGCACAGAACACTTCTGGGAAGTTCCAGAAATTGCGGCCGCGTCCCAGAAATTATCGTTTCGTATAGAAAAACTCCGCGTTTTATAGAGCATCTGCACCAGGAATTATCCCGGTTGCAAACATCCTATAAATTCCAATAGAAAGGGTGCAGAAACCGCATAACCTATTCGGTTTTTGCACCAGAATCTATGAGATTTTATTAGTTTTTATGAGATCGTTTCAATAGGGATGGAGCTTTATAAGTTTTTATAAATTCTTTTTAATAGGGGAATCGTTTGACATGTCTCACATGCCAATACCTTTTATAGTTATTTCAGGAGAGCGGTTTAAACAATTAAATTGTTTATAACAATTTCCCTGACCATTTTTCGAATTTCCACCCTCGAAATTCGTGATCAGCAGGAAAAAATACGTAAAAAACACTTAGGTGAAGTCGTGGACCTCCATCGGCCACTAAACCCCTTCTGCCCCCGGACTAACAGTACAGTCTTACTATCCTATATTCTAGAACTACTAGAAGTAGGTATCGATTATTAAAAATCGATTGTTCTACTTTCCGATATTTGCGGATTTACCGCGGAAAATTTTAAAAACTCGATTTAAAAATTAAGAATGATCTTAAGTTCGTCATAAATTAATAACATTTTTTAGTAAGCTATTTAATAATTACTGAAATTTTATTGTTTCCAATTGTTAAACAAACTGTATTCTATTTAACGTTTTATGCGTAGAAATGAATTTAAAAGTAAACATACAACTAACATGGTTTTATTAGTTTTGAAGTGGTTTTAGTATTACGTTGAAGTAATATCAAGCAAAATAAATACATTCTCTTTGCTTACGAGTGCATGTAATCACGAAAATTTTATTTAGAAATGATTTTAAATACAAAGACAATTTTGTATACTTACAGTAGGGTAAGCCCTATATCATAGGAAGGTTATGTTGATAAAAAGAAAGGGAAGATCGTCAGTTAAGATATATATTTTTGCCGTAAAGACAACAAATTAAAATTGAATTATAATGTTTTGGGACGAAGATTCAACGGATTATTTAGTTCACGCGACAACGTCTTCCAAAAATTTTTATCTAGGGCTAGGTCTAGCTATATTGTCAAGTGGATTTATAGGTCAGTAATAAACTTTCTTTTTAATAAATCGGTTAAATAATAATGAATTATTAAAATTTCTCCTTTATAGGTGCAAGTTTTATCATAAAGAAAAAAGCTTTGATACGATTACAAAGATATGGAGGACTTCGAGCTGGGGCAGGTGGATTTGGCTATTTAAGGGAACTGGTATGGTGGGCTGGATTGCTATCGAGTTAGTTTAAACTTTATTTATTTATTTAATATAAATTTTATAGACACTATTACCTAAAATATAAAGAAAATAAATTTGTTAATTAACATAAAATACAAAACTGTTTTGCCTGATTACATTTGAAATAATCTATTTATTTTATTCATAGTGGGTATTGGAGAGGCAGCTAATTTTGTTGCATATGCGTTTGCTCCAGCAACCCTTGTAACACCACTAGGTGCACTGAGTGTCTTAATATCAGGAGTATTAGCATCAATTCACTTAAATGAGCATTTGAATTTGTTAGGAAAGGTGAAATAATTTTTTATAAAATTTGATAATTTTAAATTTAATAAATGACATTTAATCAAATTTTATTTTTTTTAGCTTGGTTGTTTACTATGCATATTGGGATCAATTGTACTAGTTCTTCATTCTCCAAAAGAAGAGCAAGTAGAAACTATGGATGATTTAGCATTTAAAATGCAAGATCCTGCATTTATAGCTTATACAATTTTTGTAATAGTAGCATGTTTGGGAATAATTTTTTACTTAGGACCATTATATGGCAAAAATAATATTTTAATTTACATTATATTATGTTCATCAGTTGGTTCTTTGACAGTTATGAGTTGCAAAGGCCTTGGATTAGCTTTAAGAGAAACTATGAATGGTAAAAATGAAATGGGAAATTGGCTTACATGGGCTTTACTCTTTGTACTCATTCTATGTATAATGGTCCAAATGAACTATCTCAATAAATCACTAGACTTGTATAATACAAGCATTGTGACGCCCATTTATTATGTATTTTTTACAATATTTGTGATAATTGCATCAGCAATATTATTTAGGGAATGGGAATACATGATTATTGAAGATGTCATAGGTTGCATTTGTGGCTTTTTAACTGTAATAATTGCCATATTTTTATTAAATGCATTCAAAGATTTAGATGTTTGTTACACTGATATTAGACAAATCTTTAGGCCAAAAAGAGAAATTTTTTTCCATTATAATTCTAGATGGAATGATCCAGAAAATGAACATGTACAATTTAATGAAGAGCATAATTCTGGCAATAGTATTGCTCGATCTATGTGACATTTTACAGACTAAAAAGTGAGATTATATATGCACACATATCAAAATCCTGCTACAGGGATTTAACAAGTCATGACACATATTCTAGTCAATTTTTAAAAAAATTTTCCTAATTTTATAGTCTCGTTTTTTACTGCAATATATTTTAATTGCAACTGTAAGTGTTTAGATCTAATTATGTAGTAATAACGGTATTGTAACAAAGCTAATAGTAAAACGTTAAAAATACCTATACTTCATACAGTAATAAGTTTTGTATAAAAACGTTATGTAAAATATTTAAAATTGAATAAGACTGTTATTTACAGGAAAAAAGCATAATACATACATCAAGGAATTGATAATGCAGATATTATTATATATATTTTTAAATAAACATGACTTTTTTAAAATGATTGTGTAACTTTCACACTGTTAATAAATACATAATTTTGTTAATATTTTTCGTATTATAATTTCTCAATATCCTTTTTGTTAAAGTTTGCCTACTAAAATTCTTACTGATTCAACGGCGAACAACACTTAAAATTCACAAGTCATGATGAATTTATAATTGCATTTAGAATCATTTCGTAGGTCGTTAGCGCAGACTAAGAGCGCATGCGTGCGATTCAATATTTTCACACTCGTCAAAAATGGCGTTTAGCTTACCCGCTTTTTCTTACATTGTAGCTTTAATTGTTGATGCTTTTCTTATATTTTTTACAATTTTTCATGTACGTTTGAAGCATTGTTTTAAACTTCTATATTTTTGATAAAAAAATAAGTGAGAGTGTGATGATTTGTTTTATGTCAATATAACCTATTCTTGAGAAGTTATTTTAGAACTTGCATGCTCATATTAGAATAATTTTAGATGAAATTAGAAAAGGTAATATAATTTAAAATTTATAACTTAAACAAGCATTTTTTTACAGATCATAGCTTTTGATGAGCTTAAAACAGAATTCAAAGATCCTATTGATCAATGCAATAGTTTAAATCCAGTAAGATTTATAAAAAAATTTATAAAATAATATTAATTACTTAACAACTTTTATTAATCAATACATTTATTTTTATTTTTAGATTGTTCTTCCAGAATATGTCTTACATCTCATCATAAATGTCTTATTTTTAATTAGTGGACAGTGGATCCCTCTAATTCTAAACATTCCACTAATTGCTTACCATATAAATAGGTATCGAAATAGGCCAGTAATGTCAGGACCAGGCTTGTACGATCCAACAAGTATAATGAATATGAGTGACTTAAATAAATGCCAGCGAGAGGGATGGGTCAAGTTTGCATTTTATCTTCTTTCATTTTTCTACTACTTGTATGGGTGAGAATATTTTTTATATAAATTATCAATTGAACTTCGAAACCTTTGATACTTTTATTAAAATATTTTTTGAAAATAAAAAAAAAATTATGCCAAAAATTTATTCATGTACATAAAATTTATGTACTTTATAACAATATAAAAAATAAGAATATATTATTGTGTTTTCTTTATTTCAGAATGATCAGTTCACTCATAAATTAAGATTCAAATACTTTGACTTCAACTTTTTGCAACACCAGTGAGGGAAAAATAAATAATGCTTTTTATATGAAACAATTGTTTTTTACATTAAGTCTGTAAATATAATTGGTAGGTTTTACCATTGTTTTTTATGAAAAATACATTTTTAATATTTAAAATTTAATTTTAAAATTTAAAAATTCTTTTAATTAGTTTTCTAATATACCTCTTTTTTAAGATTAATTTGATCACTTTATTAATATTTGCTTTGCAGGAAGAGTGACTGAACAAATGATAGTTTAACTTTACTTGCAATTTTAAGTATAATACCCCACATTGCAGATCTGTAAGTCAAATGATATGGTATGGATTGTGTTAAAATAAAATTAAAAAAAATAAACTTTTGATAAACAAGTAGCTGAATTAAAATATTATAAGTAAATAAAATATTCAACAGCGCCAAAAATTAACTTATGTTTTAATTTATGTAAAGATATGAATGAGTTTATACAATAGATATGAGTTTAAAAATCAAGAGAAGCCATAGTATAAATAATTTAGCAATTTACTTAATTGCAATATATAATGTAAAGAAATGAAAACAAGCGTTATGAAACACATTTGCAACTTGATATTTTTTATATGGTTTGAAGAGCACGTATATACAAATAACAAATGTAATAGGTTTTGTATTTTCTTATATTAAATATCTTGGTTGTGAAAAGTCACTTTTTGTTGTATGTTTGTTTTCCAATTGACATTTTGGTTAAGTGCTTAAAGCCTTCTATTGCCTTTCACTAATATGACTAGCTATTAAAATTGCATAAAATGGCATACACATTTTGTATATAAAATGTTATTAATATGTAATATTTTTATCAAATGGCTCAGCTTTTGCAATTAACTATAATGTTTCACATATAAAATTTACCTTCAAATACATTGCTAAATTTATATAAATATTATAAAATTTTATCACCTAAACATAGAGTATTATAATCAGTAATTGTAGAAATACTTTATGATACATTGATAAATGCAATAAAATACAAAAAATCTTATAAATGCGAGTATTGTATAAATTTACTAAAAAATCACATCTTCTACCTGCTTAATTTTTCTTTGAGCCATTCTTCTGTTAGTTCTTCCAATTCCCGAACTTCATAAACTCTAGTAAGACCTGCTTCTCTTTGTAAAACTAATTTCATGCCGGCATACAATACTTGTAACTCCATTTGAATATCTCTTGGAGTATAAAAGATGAAACACATTGGGTAAGAAATTCTTCCATCAGAATGTTCCATTTTGTAACTATAAACAATGTAGCGTGGCTCATGTTCTGGAATTATATTTTGCAACTCTTCTATTTGTATATCCTAGTAGAAACACATTTATAGTGTATACAAACTATATCATACTGTTTCTGTAGCAAAAATATTTCTTACCTCTATAAGTTCATCTACACAAATCTTTTGATTTTCTCTATCAACTTTTACTATAAATTAAAAACAAAAATAGTTTTAGTACTTAGTATTTAAATATATTTAAAAAAAAGTAAATAATTTCCAGTTTACATAAAAGAGTTGAATTCTTTTGACTTTTGCGGAATCGAAACTCTTTTAAAGCATCTTTTACATCATCCTTGATATCACATATACTATTAGAGGTCTGAAAGAAGAACATCTTGTTAATTAATATTTTACAGATATTATATTTTACTTGCTTTTTTTTTGTTTAATCAATTTTCTATTCTAAATAAATATTGGAATTATTTTAATTATTCATCTATTATTAAAAAATGAATTATTTATACCTAACATTAAACATGTTTCATATTGAATAATGCAATGGAAATGAATCATGCGAAAAATGAATCCAGAAATTAGTAAATGAATCACACCTTCTTACAACTTTGAATTAATAAAAAATGACAGTTCGCTCACTCGGTAGTTTTTATAGCCATTATTATCAAACCGTGATGATTATGTTATCCTAGTCAAATGCATGGAATTAAATAAATATTAAAATACCATTTTTATTTGGGGAATATCCTCCCAGACCACTTGTTATTATTGCGGTATTCTTCGTTGCTGCTTAAAAGCTGGAGATGGACCGATGGACTCGGCAAGAGTTCAATGGGGCTGACTCCTAACTGACGATCGTCCGACTGGGAATAGTGGCAATACACTCTCTCACTCTCTTTCTCCGACGAGACCGACGTTCTCCGTTCTGCGCCGCACACACACCCACACACACACACGTGCGGCGCTAGCGCTACTTACTTTAATCTTGTAGTTGTATTGTACAAGTGACTAGTATGCACAGAGGAGAGTCAGAGACAGACGCTTTGGAGGAAAAACGACAACCATAAAGAGTGGGAATGTACAACATGTTACATTGCGTTGCTCTTTCGCAGTACATAATCTGTACTCACGTTATGCATCTACGCTCCGTGAAGTAAATTTTATGCCGAGAATTAATCAATCATTTATCCATCATTTTCTACTTCAACTTTGCAAATACCGCGTGGCTCGTTAATACGCGATTAAATAAGTTTTAATCTGACTGTTGAATCTATAAATTCAATTTTCATAATCAACTTTTTTAATTAGGTACACAATATCTTTGTAAAGCATGGTAGAAAAATTAATAAATAAATAGTCTGATAAAAGTAATTTATAATAAGCATAGATAAGAGGCCAAAGGAGTTACTAACTTTAACTTCATTTTTGTAAAATATAAAACGAACATGATTAAACTAAAGATCGATTAAAAAATCGCTAAGGAAAAAGACGAAGTTGCGTAGGATCCACAAGTCTTTCCTTGACAATAAATGTATGAAATAACTTTTTAAAAATAAAAAGAACTTTGCGCATTGTTTGAAAAAAGTCTTAAACTTAAACTTAAAAATGGTTTTTATTGGCTTTTAGAATACATCTATACCGCCATATGCGATTACATAGGTATTATACAGTAGTTACAGAGGTATATTACATTGTATTTTAATAAAACATTTAGCGCGTAGTGAAAAATAATTTGAATTGACTAAATATAAAATTCGTAAAGAAACATTGTATTTGAAGTAAAATAGTAGTTGGAATAAAATTATTGAAAGTATTGTTGAACTTAATCCAAAACTCACTGATAGAATCTGCTTTTATTGTACTCTTTCTAATGTACCCATGACCATAAGTATCTACAAATATTAAATAAGCAGTAGAATTCTCAAGCTCAATGTAACTTACTTTATGAGATCTTGGTAATTGCTCTATAGATAATCTTTTATTAGTGACTTGAGGAAGCTCAAAGGTCGTTCCGCGAATAGCTGCTGTTAATTCGTTATGCAAAATATCTAAAATAATTATCATTTTTTTTTTCTTCCTTATAGAGGTATCGACTTCAAGTCACGTCCTCGAGAACAAGACAATCTTGAAAAAAAGTCGTCGAAATTGCGACTTATTGCGCTATCTGGCGGTTTGATTGCGAACTCGTGTAGCTGTTCCAATTTGTATGTATATGCACATCTATATGTATGCATATGTACAGCAGAAAGAAAGGGGGAGTAGATATTGGTACTGCTGCGCAGGCGCCCTCCGCCATGTTTGTTATTGTCGCTCGCGAGCTCGCGTAGAGGTAGAGGCGAACGAGCGAGACAGCGACTGCAGCGAGCAGTGTTGGCGTTGGTTGTTGGCCAGCGATAGCAACTAGCAAGGCGAGCAAGAAGGAGAGAGAGAGAGAACGCGCGAGCAGCCGCGCAGCCTGGCGAAAAGAAAGGTTCGACGTCCAGGCAGGCAGGCGGGCAGCAGCGCCACACGGGACGCATACTCTGACACAGCTGCGTCGAACGAAGGTGGAGGGGAAGGGCAGCCAGTCGCTCGGAGCTCCCGCAGCAACATATCAGATAGACAGAGATCGAGCGCGCGCGCGGTGTGTGTGTGAGCGTGTGGCGAAAATCGCTGCCGACGAAGACGACGAACAGCAGCAGCAGCAGCAACAACAGCAGTAGTAGCAGCAGGCGGGACTGCAATCGCCGCGAGTGTGTGTGCCGTTGTCCTCTCTCTCGTCCGCGAGTGTCCCGAAGAGGAGGACGCAGCGCGAGCAGCAGCTTTGTTGGTTAGTTGCTTTGTGTGTAGGTGTTTGCAGTGCTTGGCGTCAAGAAGCGCCCTCCGGATTTTTGCAGAGCGGACAGGCGAACTCGGAGTGCGAGTGCGCGAGTACGTCGTCGCCGTCGCTTACATAAAGAGAGGGAGAGTAAGCGAAAGGAAAGTGGGTGTGCGGGCGAGCTCTCTCTGACTCTCTCGCACTTGATGCGCGCGTGCGAATCTTTCTTTCTCTCAGCTGTGCGCTCGAGCGTCATCGGCAGCGTCGGTCGTCTTGCACGGCAGCAGCCGGAGCCAGTGTCGCTAATCTGCGAGAGGTGTCTGCGTGCGCGTCCCTTCTGCTTAGCCGTCCGGGAGAGCTTCGCCGTCTTTGGAGGAGGTGAGTCCTTGGCGGTGTTCTTTAAATGCCTCGCCCTTCGTCACTGTTTATTGGCCAGCGCATTGTTTACATCGCAGATCGAGCGAGGCTGCCTTTGATGCTCACTCTCGGCGTTCTTTGTTCTCGCGACTGCAGCCTGGCTTTCTTCCTTGCGCCTTTTTTGCGCTTTTTGTGGAGACCAAACCTCTGTATAGAAGAGGGACGAAGCAAGAATGAATAAGTGTGTGAAGGAAAAGTGGTGGGGCTGCCGAAAGTCTCTGTGTAGGTGCTCGCCGAGAGATAGAGAGGAGGGGTGTCGTCGACTCTCCCTCTATGGGGTCGGGGTCGTCGCACGTTCTTGACGAGTCTGTCGACCCGCCAAGGTCCTTCTATCTTCTCTCTCGATTTTCTCGCTCTCCCACCGCCGATAACCGTGTGCAGCTGTCTTCAACCCAACATTTTCGAGTTTACAAATTTTACACTATTCAAAATTCATCTTTTTAACAATTTAGCTGGATTTTACTAGTTTTTCCGCTGTTATTACAAAGCTTTCTTGACATTAAGATACACAAATGTCTGTAACCTTTAAACTGGACTTTAAAAAACTATAGATTATCGGAATTCGTCTATAATTGATACCGTAATCGTAACGTATAATGCTCGTCTTGAAATTAAAGCATTTAAAGTAAACGGACCCTTCTTCGTGACTTTTTCTTCTCATTTGAAATTTAACTTAATTTTACTTTTAACAAACGTTTTTAAATGTGGCGCCTCCTATAAAAAAATAACGTTTAAAAGTATCGGTACCAAAGCTGAGAATCATTTTTTAATTATTATTAGATTATTAGATAATATTAGGTATAAATGTTAGTTTTATACATGTTTAAATAAATAAATACCTAATAATATTATTTTTTCTTGTGATTCCTCAGTAAATGTAACATTGAAAACTAATCAAGCTTTATTAACCAATTCCTTATCATTGCAGTGTTGAAATTGATTACTAAAAAGTTTAGTTTTGTGTTTAATAAAAAAGTTACCCCTTGTCATAAATACAAAATTGAGGTAATTAAACTTTTTTCTCTGCGTGATGGTTCTTTCTTTCTCAGTCTTTTAACATTGTTGTTTTAAAATTTTTAAATAGACATCAACGCGAAACTATTATTAATAGTTTTCAAGATTCTTGGCGTCGTGATACATATTAGAAATTACTAGTTTTTCTACTTGGCAAACAATTTTGTAAAAAAAATTGCAGCAAAAAATCGAGACACGTTAAAATTAATATGTTTATAGGTTTCTACAAACTTTTTTTTTGTAAATTAAATATTTGAACGACTTCTTAATTATTTAAGGTAAACATGCAAATAAAGAGAATTATAATTAGACACGTTTTTTGAGTCACAAAACATGCGCTGAGAGGTATGAAAGAGATAGATCATAAAGCTTGCAAGAAAGATCCGAATCAGAGCTTACGGAAACCTAACCTAGTACAACGAGAAATGGGGAACGCTCCACTAAAATACATCGCGTAGTTCAATGCCTATAGCTCAACAATCACTTTACTTGTTTCCTTAATTGCATTGGAGTTGACGTTCACGTTGACAGTAATCAATCTTAATCTTGTTATTAATTATAATGTTCAGTAGATAGTTGTCGTTCGGAAAGGTACAAAATTATTATGATCACCCTGGACTCTTGGAAAAATATAATTTATTTTTTTCGTTGTAGCGTAGCGACGTTTCGACGACAATTAAAAGTCTGACAACTGCTTTTAACTTTTAACTTAAATTATAGTTAGGACTCGTGATAATGTGAGCATTACTTGACGAAAATTGAAAATTTAATAAAGGTGCTATTAATCGAAAAAAATTTATAATAATTCGTAATTGTATTTAGTAAAGAAAAACTTTCGGTTATAATTATTGTAACCAGCGTGACAAAAACTGCTCATTTGCGGTCGAAACATCGCTACGTTGCAACGAGAAAAATAAATGAATTTTTTCCAAGAGTCCAGGGGATCATTGTAATTTTTTACCTTTCCAAAATTGAAATACACTTGTAACAGTTTGTATTGAACCTGTTTAAAGAATAAACAACAAGTTGAACCGGTTGAAGAAGATTCTGGTAAAATATGCACTCCGTCAAGTAAAATTGGAATAGAATTTGTCAGATTTGAAAGTGGTCGAAAGTGCTATTGCTTATGAATGAGAGAACTGGCCTTTCCCAATAACGAAGCGCTCGAGTTTTGTAACGTTTGCTTCTGTTGCAGGTGCACAGCTCGACCGGTGCCTGGGGGCCTTCGCGGCGACGCAGCCGACGTGGCGGGCCAGCGGCAACGGGCCGGCGGCGGCGCGCTGAGCAGTCGTTAAACTGGCGGGCAACCTGGCGCGGTCCCCCGTCGTGGTGGGCGGAGGCGGGGGCGGCGGGCCCGGGGCCCAGGAGCGGCCCGGCAATGCTCGTCGCGCGCACGCGCCCGCTGCCAATGCCGCCGGCGTCGACAACGCCGACGGGGCCCAGGGGGCCCAGCCCATCCTCGCCGACTGGGAGGAGAACGACCGGTTCTCCTTCGAAGACTCGGACCGCTTCGAGGAGGACTCGCTCTGCAGCTGGAGCACCGAGCCCGAGTCCATCTGCAACAACTGGAGGGGCTGGAAGAGGCCCATCACGGTCTTCGGGGCCTCCAAGAAGCCAGCTGAAGGTCAGTCCCGCTTACTTTAACAAAGGAGCTCGAGGGCGACCTCTTTCGACGATCGCTAGCGCTTATTTCAGGCCATGCTAATTACAAGCGCTTTCAGCTTTCTGCTCCTCTGGGGAGGTACAAGTAAGAGCTCGATTGGTAAACAGTTGAAAATTTTGCAAGGAACTGTACGATGCGATCCTTTGCAAACACGTAGGGTGCAAGAGGAGACTGCGAGGCAGAGGTGCAAGCGATCGAGCGGCTTAAGGAGGAAAGAATCAGAAAGCCGTATTTTCTAAGCATTTGTATTCTGTGAGAAATTGAGAAAACAAAACAGTTGCTCATTGCAACTCGCCAAGTTTCCTGTAGAATAATGTCTCAAGGAATTTCTAACGGCAGTGCAGAAATGATGCCACTGTTTCATGTCGAACTTTATATTTTAGATGACTGCGATGCTTTCAAGATTTACTTTTAAATTAATTGATGCTTTCTACTTTGAACACTGCAAATTCACTTTGCAAACAAAATTTATATTCTAAATACAAGGCAAGAAGAGGAAAAATGTTATCTCATCAAATTAAATAGATGAATATTTGATTTTCTCTCTAGCGTCCGTGGTAAATCTCCTTTCGCGAGAACACGTTCCATTACTGAAAAACGCGAGAAAAGGAAGAGATGAAAGAAGATCGAGAGAAGCGAAATTTCAAATGGAATTTCCTCGATCGAAAGTACTAGGTTGCTTTTACCGGTGGTGGGAAAACATTGAGGAATTGACTGAATGAGCAAGGAAATTTCAAGTGCATTTTTAAAAAGGTAGCATGGCGAGTTACACGCTTTCCATGAAGCTGCTTTCTTTCCCCGTGCGCATGAGTTAACGCCCTTCACATGCTCCAGTTCGGTCGCGCGGTGCACGCCTATGTTTTAACCCCGTAGCGGCGTTATTCGCTTTGCGTAAAGTCGGCCAACTTGCAGCAGCTGCCACCTTATAATACCCTCTCCTGTGCCGTTCCAACTGCATTACGCGCAATGTGCAGTTGCGAATTTTTTTCCCGATTCGACGACCCGAAGGCGAAATTTCTTTTCTCTTTGTTTTATCTGCTTTTTAGATCGTAAATAAAGTAGCAAATATAACATCTGAATATCTGAAACACGCACTTGTTATCTATAACTGTGCTTAACAAATTATCAACAACAACGTAAGCTGCACTGCGTATGCTTCTGTTAATTTCTAGAGACCAACGGTATACTTAAAATTACGTACTTATCGTGCAAGTGCAAAAAGGCAAAGGTTTCACATTTTTCAGTACAGATCGTTTTCAACAAGAATTCATCTCGTGATTAACATCCGTTAATTCCTCGTTGATAAAGTGATAAACGGGTTTACTTTGACGGTGCAGAACGTCTTTGCAGGGTAGCGTCTAGCCAAAATATAACCGCTGCATACATGTGAAATTAGAAGGTCCTGGAATGACAGTGATTGATGTCGTCGACTCGTCCAGTTCGCGGCGCTCTGCTACCTAACCAACTTGTTTCGAATTATCGCGACGTTGAATAACGGGCTAATTCGTTTGCGAATTTCGCCTTGATGAAATTCTAATTTGAATTTGAATTTGCGCTTTACTTACCATTAGACTCTTTCTAAGCCTAATCGCAGTGCAGGCTTCCATGATAAGCAATAAATTCAATTAAAAAGTGCCTGTTTTTTTACTAAATAGTATAAACCAATAACTATCTAAATTCTTTAACTAAATAAATCAAGATAATAAATCAACCACTAAATTGACCTGTTTGTTTTTTTTTTCTAAATTTGAATCAATATGTTATAAAATGACAATTTTAAACTTTAATCAGAACCCATTTTTTACTGCTATTTATTCGAGCATGCAATTCGTCAGATTTGCCTTAGCGGATTCGTGAGAGAAAGACCTCGATAATATTCCTCCGAATCAGGCCAACCGACCTCGACTCCTGGTAAATCGCTATGCGAGATAGATTTCTTTGACTATTGCCGACAGATCAGCTTTATTGATATTGACTTTTACCTCAGCAAGGGATGCTTTTCTCTTTTCCACGTCGTTAAAGAAAAAGGAGATCTTGGACTTGCCGGCAGGTGACCTTCATTATGAATTATAAATGCGTGTTATAGTGGCGGCCGCTTACCGACTTCCAACTCACGAACAATGAACCATTTATCTGCTGCGTTTGATCTGCAGGCGCATTTGATTTAGAGTTCGATTGTTAAGTGGCAAGGGATGTTTCGTCGATTTTTCTTTCGAATACTGAATAAAATTTCAGCTCCCAGCTTGGATTTCTGAAGGTCGAAGAAATATAATTGTTCATGTGTGTTCACCTTTAGAGGACTCATTTATCTTAAAAATTAGTATTTTTTTTTTTGGGTTTTCATTCTTTTTAACACTTAGAAGGCAGGAATTTAAGAAAATCCTAGGGGTCCTATTTTCAAATATAATTTGTATTTTCAGAGTTATAAAAAAACAATGGTTATAAGTCTTTTTCTTGATCGAACAGTCAAAACAAGAACCTGAAACGATAGACGCGAAAAGAACGAGGAAGAAAAGAATAAAATGATAAATAGTTTGTAAAGAGCTTCCATGCAGGGTTTTTGTCTTCTCCCCTTACGAACGATGCCAATGTCTTGGTGGGCTCGGGAAAAAACAGCATTAGCAAAAGAAGCTCAAACTTTGTACATGAAAAATTATTCAATTTATAATAAAATACATTTTCAATTCCATCAACGTTGCTTAGAGTATCAGTCAATAAAATAGATCAAAGATTAAATTTTTTTTATAAAAACATTAGTTCTAATAAATCAATAAATTACGAAAAATTGCTAACCAATCAAACTTGAAGTGTCGTCATTATATAAATTTTAACAAGAAAAAAGAGAGCTCGACCTACCCTTTTTGTACATTATTATCGAGAGGCTTATTCTGCGCGCGAGGGTGCAAAGGGGGCTGTTTCCTCTTCCTCTCTTTTCCCTCTTTCTTTACCAGTACGTATCATTAGCGTCGCTCCGGGCCCTCAATCGATGCCGAGTTAATCGTTCGTCGATAATACATGCGAAATTAAACTTTCTTTTCGCGCGAAAGTCTTGCGATTGTGTGGCTTTTTTTCTTACTGTTATTTCAATCCTTCGCGTGCACGCGAAAGCGATAGCCGAATTATATGATTTTTTTTTCTCTTTGTTTCGGAGAATCGTTCGGGTTAATCGTATAGACTGGGCGCAGGTTTTATAAGTCTTTCAATTACTCACCTTTGAAGTATCAAAATGTTATGTTGCTGCGGATTATTAAGATAATGAGATTTAAAGTTATACGAAAGTTTTACCAACCATCTTGTCATTATAACTTTTTTTACAAATTTATGTAATAAAGTTTTTTAACTTCTTATGTTCTAATACGAAAGTAATAAGACGTCTTGAGTATTCTGGAATATACAACTTCACATGAGATTATTTTCGTTATTCTTGTTTATTCGGACAAGACATTTATGTGACGGTGACTGTTTATTAAAAATTCAAAATTAACATTTTTTATTAAAAAGTCTATAAGACATTGAAAAAATATTTCAGAAACAGATGTATGCAGTTATAATAAATAAAAAAAAATTTTAATTAAAAAAAAATTCTCTCCAGCGGGGAATCGAACCCCGGTCTCCCGCGTGACAGGCGGGGATACTAACCACTATACTACTGAAGATTTGATTTCGGGTAGGTATGACCCACTGAAAGTGACTCCATTTTTATAAATATTTTATATTAAAATAATTTTAAAAAATCTCTTAAGCTATGAACATTTTTTGGAAATTATTATTCTGCACCATTTAATATTTTTCAAACGCGTAATAGAGTATGTATGCATAATTTGAACGACTGACCAAGACAATCGAATGATTACATTACTGAAATGGCATTATACTATACCCGATCAGAAAAATCTTGGAGCTGCCCTAAGTTTACATAAGGGCCTTATCAGAATTTTCATAAGGGCCTAATAAGGCTGGTTGCGGTGTATTACACG
>JAWWEM010000010.1:26545208-26589564 GCA_035582935.1 Ormyrus thymus
TACTGCCGCAATTAATTCTAGCAGAGTTATAAAGTTTACAACACCGAAATATATGTTCAATGGAGTGTGAGTATCTTCTCCGCATTTACATAAGTCATTATCTACTATATTTTGACGAATTAAAGTACAATTTAACGATGAATGATTGCTTCTTAATCTATTAATGGAGACTATATAGCTTTTCTGGAAAGATCAAAATTAAAGAACCAAGGTGATTTATTAAAATTATTAAAATTGTCAAAATAAAATCTACCTTTACTAACTGAAATTTCGTCAATTCTACATAGATTTTCTTTTTGACAATCTTTTTTAATGTTACTTAAAAAATCTGAAAACAGAATGGAAAATGACGGTACAGCCAGATTTAGCAACTGCCTTCGCATTCGCGAATCGCGAGTCTATACGACTTATACGAGTTTCAATTTTGGACAGCGACGAGTGGCGCCATTCTACGGACTTGATCAAGTCAAAACAGTACCTCAGTGAACTGTTTAAAAAACCATTGAATTTTACTTTTAGAGAAGTCATGAATTCACAAAATGTTAAAAAGGCGTATAAGTGCAGTGTTGAAGGATGCCAGAGGATATCTTCTGAAGCTGGGATTATTTTTCATAGATTACCGGCTGTTCAACACATTCGTGAACAATGGATTGAAAAATGCAACCTAACCAAAGTTAGAAAGAATACTTTCATTTGTAGTACGCATTTTACGAAAGAAGATTACTTGCCTAGTAAGTTAATAAATTTGGTTTACTTAGGTCAATAATGTTTGTGCTTTAATACGATGATTCTTTTCAGCACGAAATTATGAAAGAAGAAGATTAAAAAAAATTGCGGTACCTTCTCTTTTGATGGTGAAAAAGAAATCGAGGTTTATACCAAATGTCTTAAAAAAAGGAGGCGATAAAACGTAAGTATCTGTATCTTTCATCATTTTTAATAAATAAACATAAAACAAGTTTAAAATAATTTTTTTATTAGTTTTTCAAAATCTGTAGAAAAGACCGCCCAAGCAGAGCAAAAAAGCGAAGTCAATGCAGAATTAAAAACAATCAGTAATAGTGTTCAAATTATAGACGAAATTGTCTTTATTGATTGTGATGAAACCAAATATTCTGTCAATAATAATTTAACGAAACATAAATATCTTAATTTGCAACAAAAAGATTAAACTTATTTTTTTAAGAATAATTTCAAACAATTTTTTCGTTAAAATATATACTTAATTCACAATCGTGTAAGATATATATTTAGTCGTCAACATGGTGTCGCAGTCGCACAAAAAGAAGCCTTTTAATGAATGACGTCACTGACGACGACCGGCGAATGTCATCATGTGATTGGTCAAGGAACACATCTCTTCGTACATTTCTTCGAACGACTATACATGGAACAGATTCATTTGTGTATATAATGAAGTAACGTAAATTTATAATTATTTAGTGTATATATTTAGTTGCATTGTAAAATTTTTGAACTAGATTTATTATTTATTAGTAGAAAGTAGAAGAAAATAAAAAGATGACGTTGTATCATTTTGGAAATTGTCTAGCTTTAGTGTATGTTCCTTACTACTTAACCTACAAATATTCAGGACTGTAAGTTTGATAATTTATAACATAAATAATAAATAATTGGTGAAATTAAACATAAAATTGTTTGTTATTTTATTAGATCTGAATATGGAGCCTTTTGGAAATGCATTCAAGCAGGAGGAATTTATGTTTTCACACAGCTTATAAAAATGCTTGCTTTAGCTACTTTTTTTCCTACAGCTGATAGCATAGGATATAAGGGCTTTGACTTTTTTGGTGTAAGCATTTATCGCATAATTTTTTTTTGTAAAATAATAAATTTTTATTTAATTTAATAATTTATGTTTTAAGGAATTTTTGAAGTCATCTATTGATTTAGCAGATTTAGTTGGAATTTATCTAGTTTTAAATGGAATCCCAGGTAAAGGACATGCCAAAGTTTTAACGGCAGGAATAGGATGGGCTGGAGCTGAAGTTATTTTAACTAGGTTTCTTTTGCTATGGGTTGGTGCTAGAGGAGCAGAGTTTGATTGGAAATATATTCAAAAAAGTTTGGAATCAAATATTTGCTTGGTGAGTAATATATCTGCATAATACAATTCATTTATTTTAAGTATTAAAGTAATTTGAATTTGAAATTTTAATTATTTGTAGGTTCAGCACATTACAACAGCAACATTAGTTTGGCTTTGGTCAAGGCATGATTTAAAACAAAGTTTAGTTCCTATTGTTGTAAGTATGCTATTACTTGCAGTGTACAGGCCACTCATATCAGACTTTTTAGTAAGTACTTTTATGATTGGACCTTGGACAACATTATTTATTAAAGCCATTAGTGCAACTGTAATGGGATCATTGACTTTATACATATATGCAGCCCTTGCTTACTCTATTGGAATTTTTTAAACATTCATATAATATCAATTGTATCATGTTCTGGCACAAAAGTTTTATACGAAAAATATTAATAAAAAACATTATAACTATTAATTTCTTTTTAATCTCTTACTTTACTAAAGGAGTAATAAAAATTAAAAAAAAATGATTGTACAATACTTCATGAATAATTTTTTATTAAACTGTACATTTTCTAAAAATTACATCTCAAAGATTTTAATTTTAAATTGCTTGATTAAGCTTTACACTTTAAATTTGTATGCATCTAATAGATATAAATAATTCAGTCTTTGCAACTTTAAAATCACAACTGATGAAGAATTGTATTTAATAAATTATTTATGTTATTAATTTTTAGCTTATTTACATGCTTTCATGATATTATTAATATTAGAAAATAAAAAAAGTTACTGGTGTATATTAAAAATAAAATCTAATCAATCTCGGAAATCAAAAAAAAAATAGTTTATTTTATTTGAGGTACAAAAAAAAAAAAATAAATAAATAAAGTTTTAAGTTTCAAAAATTACCAGTAACAATTTTTAAGCTTTAACTTTTAACAAATCCAATATTTAATTTAATGCAATTAAAAATGAAGACTTTTCTAAGTAGTGACACTTTTCAACAATCTGAACTCTCCGAGCTACTATCATGTACACTAGAACTATAATTTGAATTGGAAGAACTATCGTCATCAATACCAACTTCTCCTTCATAATAAACATGATTTCCAAGGCTTCTTCTATCTAGATGCTAAATAAAAAAAAATGGTTATTAATTTCCAAAATAGACGAAAAATATTGGTTATATTATTCCTTTTTTCTACAAAACGCCAATTTTAAACTACAATATATTTGTATTTGCTCTTTTGATACTGTTCTCAAATCGTTTAAATTTTTTAACGGTTTACTTCAGCTCCAGGGCATGTTTTAATGATCTTAAATTTTTTTTTAATTTTATAGTCGCAACATTTTTCTATCATTCATAATATCAAATCGACAATATAAAGAAATCATTTACCAATAGATGAATCTATTTAAAAGTGTATCCATCTACTTAAACATGATGGAAAATCAATAAAAATGTTTTTAAAATAAGATTAATTTCAGATAATTACAAACATACAAAATTTAAAAAATGCATTAAAAAATTGCATTTTTAATTAACTTTTCAAGCAATGTGATTCTTGCATAGTAAGATAAAAATTGCTTTACCCTTGATTCTTCAGCATGACGTAACATAATCAAAAAACTTGATAATACAGCGTTTCCGTCAAAAATAATTTCTTCTTCTACCGTGTTCTTTGTTCTGGCTGACATATTCTTCTTTATACACTAGTCAATAATACTTAAATCAATGCCATTACGTTATTAAACGCTTGTGTTACTAATAAATATCTTGAATACTTACGGATTGTAACTTTTGCTTAATATTAGGCGTTTCTTCGCGAGATGGTATCCAAATTTTTACATCATAATCAAGACCACTTGTTGCTAAAATTGGAATGTGAGGATGTGGTTCTAAAGCATTGACCTACAAATTATCGTTTTTATTAATTAAATGTTCTGGTAGCGTTTAGAAAAAAATAATAAAAAGTTCTTACAACTCCTTGTTCATCACCAGGCATCCACTGAACAATTGCTTCTGATTTTTTATCCCATATAAATATGTTCCCACAATCAGAACCAGACAGAATAAATTCACTATTTGGTCCAAAGAAGTTAACACCCTTGACTGGAAAAAAGTAAATTTTTATAATCTAGGAATTATTGAGAAATCAAGCATTACTAATGCTAATTGTATTATCAAAGTACAATATGTTAGTTACACTTTTCGTTTTTTGCGTGTTATTTCTCTATAGTTATTTACTACTCACACTGCAGTTTTCCAAAATTTTCAGCTTTAATTTAAAATTTTTTAAAATGCCCCTTGTACTGCTTTTTTACAAGTAAAATGGAAAAACACTATAAAGAAATATTTTCTAAAATTTAAGAACAAGACTGAAAAAGTTAGCAAACCGTAATTTCGTATCTCACTTCTTAAGATTTAAATTTTATATATTAGACTTGAATATTACGAGTTCATAAGAAATTTTCATATTCTCTAATTGAATATTATACAAAAAAATATTTTATAAACTTACTAGTTGCAATATTGCGATGACCTTCGTAAATGTGAGCAAAGTCACCACATTTATATGACGATGCAACATCAAACAAGTAAATATCATCATTATTGTACGAAGCGATAATTTCAGTTCCATTGTGATTATAAACGGCACACGTTATTTGCGCCCGATCATTAGATAACTAAATAAAATTTGAACAGAAATAAAATAAAATTTAATACTACATACAAGACTTTACATCTATTTAAAATTACTTACTAGACTCTCTGGACATAAATGATGTAATGGACCACTAAGTTTCCTTCGATCATATATTTTAACAAAATTTGATAGACCAGCTACACAGAACTCAAAATTATTTAGTGGATTAGAATGGATACTGTAAAGTTCCATTTCACGATCATTATCTTTAACTGACAGCAGTCTAAAAAATAAACTTTTTAAGTATCAAAGCAATTAAAAGTGTAATTATTATTTATATAGAAACTGAAAGCATTTTACTTTGTTGCTTTACTTTCTCGTGTGTCAATTAGTAAAACTTTAGAATCTTCTCCAGCAGAAAGTACGATATGAGGTAAATCTAAATGAGTACTCAATTTATGACAGGGTGCTCGATGCTGAGCTAGTTTACGAGTAACTTTAGATTGAATATCGATTAAACGAATTTGTCCATCTCGCGCACACGTTATTACCGTATTTTCTACATCAAGCGGTAACCATTTTGATTGAAAGACATTACTTCGATGACCACTATGAAAAGCTATCCGTTTTTTTCCAATTGCCCAATCCCAAATGGTTACTTTTAAATCATCTGAGGCACTTGCAAGTAGATTTCCTTTTTGATTAAAGCCTAAAGCATTCACGCAACCCTAAAATATAGAATAAGTAATTAATAATTTGTACATTAACTTTTTGACATGAAAAAACGATGATAAATTAATTTACAATATGATCTTCAAGCTTGTACATAAGTTCAAGTCGTTGAACTGCATGAAGTGAGCCATAAAATCGACATGGGATAGAATTATTAAATCCCATTTGTCGGTCAACTACATCTTTTACAATAGACCAATTTGATTTTGATGGTTCCTTTTGCAAAACTTTTAGTATGCCTTCAGTATCATTTTCACTTGCTGTTGTCCAATCATTAGAATCATTATTATCTGCAAAGTATTATATCATAGGTCCATTTTCGAAATAAATATTTTTAAAACAATAGTTTTTTATTACTATTTTTAAAAAAATACCTTTTTAGTAATTATACAACTTAAATATTATATAAAAAATTATTCAAATACCTTGTAAAGGTTCACTTCCAGTGTCAGAAGTTCCTACAGTATCATTTGACCCCTCGTAGAAACCCCAAGACATTGTTGAGTTACTGCTGGATGATACTTCATCAGGTACACTATCATGTTCGCTAGAATCTTCTCGCAGATCACTAGAATCATTTTGGTTGCGATAATTGCGTTCCTTAGGTTTTTTTAACCTATATTTAAAGTTAGGAACATCTTGAGTATCGCTTCTGGTGTCACTCGTTGAAGTATTAGGTTGTTGCTCATTTAATTTTTGTCTTTTACTAGAATCTTCACATGAATCACTATCAGAATCATTGCAGGAATCTTTTGTATTACCAATATGATCTACAAAAAATTTGTTAACATAAAATCTAAACAATAATTAATACAAAATTAAATATATATGTATCATTTATACATATACCTTTAGACTTGGATCTTTTAGCTAAGCATTCTGCAGAATTAGATGGTTTATTTTCATGGACGGTTGAAGATGTAGCTTCCATACTTTCTAAAATTGCTTCTTCCATAGGTTCATCAACATCCTCTTCCTCTTGTCTTTTCTGACATTCATTCAAGCTAGTGTCCAGTGAAGTTTTACTCTTATTTTGCTCCACCAAACTTTCCTCTTGCAAAGTCAATGATACCTCTTTGGTAACTGCTTTATCAACGAGTTTTTCTTCGATATCGTTTTGCTCCTTTTTTCCACAAGAGTCAGCCATAGTGTTATGTTTAAAATTTTTATCTAGTTACATTCACAGCAATAAACTATTGCAGATTACATGATCTGAAACTAAAACGCAAACATTACGCACGTAAATAACATTTCGAAAATGCAGAGAAACTGTCATTTACTTTCCCGCAGCCATGCACACAAAGGTCCGTTACCTCAAATTGTTTAGCGGAGTGGGAAAAAAAAACAGCAGTCAGAAAATGTTGTTGGAATTAGGCTATATAGTGACGGAAGAACGAGCGAAAACATGCAGAAAAGCAGAAGCACAAAACAAGAATCGGACAATAACGAACAGCAGTGCATGCACGGGAGACGAGACCCCCCCCTCCCGCACACTTACAAGATGTCACTGTAGCGACGTTCATTCCGCACTCGTGAAGGTACCTTATGTCCGCGTATAGCGTCCCGTGCATGTGTCTGTCTGTACGCATGTAAATACATCATACATCTCACCGTATCAGATCGAGTTTTCAACAGTAATTCAGTTTGACTACCTATGACTAGAAGCGAATCTCGCGGAAAATACTGCCCAGAGGCTTTCCCGTTTTCTCGAGGTACGTCACTTATTTATTTATGTATGCAAGTAAGAATTTTCGCTCAAAAATAAAGAACGGCATGCAGGGATAGTGTTTTTTTACCTTTCGCTTTATTGTGAAAACTGCAACGCTTATTTGCTTCGTTCACGTTCTCATGCGCTGGATTCTGCTTCAAAATCACTAATGGAATTAGGTTTTTGCGTAACGATCTGCTCGACTTATTTAATAAAAAATAGCGCCTCCAACTACGTTGTATAGACAGGTTAGATCTTGTAAATAACTCCGTTGCTCCGTCTCTGGCAGCAGGCCCCAAACTCCCAACTGATGTAACCCTCACGCGCGTTTTGGACAAAGACAATCGCATAGGTATACAGGTATAGGAACGAGGAAAAGAGAATCTCATGCTCGCGACTCGGAAAAATTTGAATTTTCAAAATGTGCTCAATCGTAAAATATACTCGATAGGTTCTTTAGCAATTTAAAGTAGTTTGTATTATTATAAAAAGTATAAAGATTAATTCATTGAAGTTGAGGGTTTTCCTCCCCTCCAACTTTACCATAACGACAGACGGACACGAGCAAACATTCGTACACATTAAAGTCTCTGAGCGCTCTGAGACAAAATGGTGCAAAATTTTCAACTTGACGTGATCAAAGTAACAATTACGGACAAGCCGGGCTTGCAAAAAGAAGCTACGGATGAAGAGAGCCTGAGAAAAGCTTTCAACGCTTTGAAACAGTTCGCTCAACAAGAGCACCGAATTCGAAAATTGAGAGACGTGATCAATGAGAGAAACTCGAGGAGAAGGATTAAACACTATTTTGACACCTGGCACAAACGCACGGTAACAATGAAGAAACTCGCCGAGTACACACGAATTGAGACACAGGTGTCTAAGGAGCGGAAAATCGAACTGCTTGTCGGTGCAATCGCAGAGAGACAGCGAGAAAAATCTATCACTCCCGTCGAGAGCAGTGACATTCCAAAGCGCACCAAAGCTCAGACTCCGGCTCAGACTCCAGCTAAAAAACAGCAGTCGCTGCGGAAAACTAAGCCCATAGCCACAACTTGTACACAGAGTAGACTCGAAGCGCAGAAGATGATTATTCAAGAGCAGAAGGCAAAGCTTGCCGAGCAAAACAAAAAGATCGAAGAAATGAAGCTGAAGGAAATCGACAAGGAAACTAAGGAAACTGCCAAGCAGACGGTAGAGGTTGTCAAGCAGGCTTTTAACAAATGTGATCATCAAACGAGAAGGAGCCTTATTCACTTAATGAGAGAGCAGGGCTACAGGTTTGAGTGTTTTTCATTTTAAAAAAGTTTCACTTCAGAGTAGAGTAAGCAAAGTGCTTTTCTTAAGGGATAAGACGATAACTGACATTCCGCAAATGCCGAGCCCACCGCGATTTTTAGCAAGAATGGAAGCTCGCGCCGAAGCAAGGAAACAGAGAATAAAGGAGATAAATGAGCTTCGGCAGCGACAGCGGGAGGAGCAAAAAAGAAGAGAAGAAATTAGTCGAAAAGAGGCCGAAGAACAACTCCGGCAACAACAGATTCAAGTAAGTATTTTTACTGAAGTACGAGCCTTTTTTTAATTTATTCTTTTTTATAAATAATGTTCATTTTTTATTTGATCAAAGGCAATAAAGGAAAGTCAAAGACTTCGAAGAGAGCAGGAGATTCGACGCATAAAGGAAATTGAAAAAAACCAAAAACTAGAATATCTCGCGGACCTTTGTTACAATAGGTACTTGTTTCGTCGGTATATTTTAGAACCTCTGAATAGAATTGTAGAAGAAAAGTATAAACGTTTAGAAAAAGCTGATCATCATTATGGAGAAACTTTATTATATAAGGTTTTCACTGCTTGGAAAAATGAATGGCATGAACAGCAAATGAACAAAATAAAATTAGCCGACAAATTGTACCGACATAATCTAATGTGGTATGCCTTTGATGACTGGAAGTACTTTGCCTTAGATATGAGGCAAAAATACCAAACGGCCGTCGATTATTACGACATGAAGTCACAAGGAAAGTGTTTGAAAGCCTGGTATTTGCTGTATGAACAAGTAAGAGCCATAATGCATGAAAAAGAAGTTAAAGCTATTAAACATTACGAAAAACGCATAAAGGAGATTTATTTCAATTTCTGGAGAAAGTACAGATTAATATCTGACGATATAAAGAGAAGAGAACAGAGGAGAGTTGAATGGAGAGATTTAATAAAAAAATTTATCCCTGATGATACTCCAAAATTGAGAAAAGCTTCTTTGAATTCTTAAAATATTGGATTGTCCACTATGATGAAAGTTTCTTTGAATTCAATGAATTTAAAAAATAGTATATACAGTACTTTAAAACTATTTATTATTATGTAAAGACTTGTGTTTAGAATATTGATATTGTACATGTATAATAATGAACACTTGTACGTATTTTTATAAACTTTATGCTACTATTGTACAACAGCCATTGAAATCTTTCTTAGTTTATACATTATTACTTAGATTTAATTTTGATAGTATTACATTTTTTAATATATCACAGTTATAATTATTAGTTACCAATGCACTATGTTACAAAAAACAAAGTCTGTATCTAGTTTTGATACTTTGCGATGAATGACATACATTTGTTTTAATTATATTAGAGACTTCTCCATTTGTTACTTTTTTAATCATCATTGAACAAAAATGAATGATTTCATTTTAAATAATCTGTGGTTGCTCTTTGGCTATTGAAGATTGACTTTTTCTAATTTAAAGAATACTCATGAGTTACAACAAATCAATTGAGCTGCTTTCTTAAATACTCCTTCATTATGCTGATTTTGAATGAGCAAACGCCTTTCATTTGTGGTTGTCCCAAGATACAGCAACCAGAGGTGATAAAATAAATAAAAAATGGCAATTAATCCTATTAGAAGACTATAAACTGATGATACAAAACAAATTGCAATTCTAAAACAAATAAATTAATTTAAATTTACAAATATCATCAAAATAGTAGAAAAATATTAAAAAACTTACTGTAGTTCATAATAAACATCACTACAATCATCAGGTAAAAGCACCGTATAAAAAATTGCAAATGGGTGGCACACTGTAGTCATTGTAAGATTTGAACCATATAAAAATGCTGCAGATGAACAGAACAAACAACTCATATACCATCTTAAATTGTTAGCTCCTATACAGCAATCAAGCCTGACAAAATAAAATAATTATCAATATTATCAATAAAAACCAAAAGAAGCATAATTTCTTTCAATATTTTATAATTACCATTTACAATGGTATTCTCTGCCCAAGATACAAGTCTGACACAATTTGCAGTGGTAAGCTCTAAATGGAGTTTTTTTATGGCAAACGATGCAAAGATCTCCATTGCTTTCTCCAAGCTCCAAACCTTCCAGTGAAGTGTTTTCCTGAATTGACTGATCTGCATAAGTTCTAGTTTTATAGCCACATACAAGTCCACTTACAACAAAAAATTTAAAAACTAAATTCTCCTCTGGCAGAATCTCCAAGAGTGGAACAACAATCTCCTCAAAAACCAACATCAACATAAGGACACTTGTAATTGTCCACATCAGAAAAAATCTTGTGCGTGTTAATCGCAGAAAATTCCGGTAAACATAATAAACAATAATTGGTGTTAACAGAAATACTAAAATATGGCAAATTAAATTTTGAGCAGCGATTATAGTGAGTATCGGCACAGCGAATAAAGGGCAGACGGCATCGAAAGAGACTCTTCTTATGCAAAATTCCTTCCAGCTACAGGGATTGTAAATATACTTGCCGCAAGACCTCATTTTTTAACAGTCGAGATATACTACCAATTGTTATTTCCGTATAAAACAATAAAGGTTATGTTGGTAAATTTATAGTTCGCCTGATTATAAAGAACATAACGGTTTACTTATCCGTTTAAAGAATCATTAATGAACGAACATTTCCGATGTTTTTCTGGAGGAAATTGTTCATTTTGTTATTAAAATTTAATAAAATACTTGACTACTAAACTGTAGTTATTTGTTTTGCAGAATTGCAGAAAACATTCGTCAGCAGGTCAGCACTGTACATTTTTAAGAAACGTGTTTGCGCAGGTGCAGTTTCATTACATTTTTTATTGTTGGTATTGCACTGCGAACCTGGCAGGTTGGTATTGTTCATAAGGAAAACAATTTCAGTTGCGGGATTTTTTAAAATACTGGTAAATACACTGTTTTCTTGATGCGAATAGCCAAAGTATCTTTTGTATATGACGAATGCATGTGATAAGAATTTAATTTTGCACTGAAACTGCTTTCAAAATTAGGAAAATTCTTAATTTAAAGTAAATAAATTAATAAAGCTTTTGTAGATGTACGTTGCCAAAAGCTTGTAATCTAAAAATTGATTTAATAAATATAATATTAAAAATTGCTTTTCGAAAGTGGCATGGAAGTTGATTTTTGGAAAAATGAAATTTGATAAAGATAAGTACTATTTATTGGAAATGAACTCCGTCACTCAGTCCCTCTGTTGCAACAGGCGAGTAAAAATAACAGCGTAGGAAAGTAACAATAACAAACATTCATCCGTAAGGTAATAAATTCGTCTGGCTCTCTCATCTTGTTTTCCGAGCTCCTTAAGGCATGTCATCGTACATTCTGATACAAAAGTCGATAAGAATAGCGTCGCTGATAAGGGCTCGTTTGCTGACTCGTCTTACTGATGGATGAAATCAGGTTTGCGGACTAGCGGACGAAGATAAGGTCTCTCCCTCTCTCCCTCTCTCCCTAGCTTGTGTGCGTGCGGCGAAAAAGTTAGTGGGCTTCTTAACGGCGCTGCGGCGGAAACTGGTCAATCAGGAATGTGTCGCGGGGGAAGCGAGCGAGCGAGCGCTCATTACATAAGCAAATACGTACGCCAGTAAAAGCAACGCGCCGCCGTAAACATCGCCGAGATAAAGCGCGAGGGCGATATACTTACTTATTCGCGCGCGATGCGTGCGGAGCGCAGTTTCGCGACTGTAGCCGCTCCGGCTTTCTCTACCGAGCCTACATCAGGTGACGCTTCACTTTTAACGAGCGAACCTTTCTAGGGGCTTTCGGTTCTTTTAGTGCCGAGGCACAGACGGGGATGTAATCGACATGATTCATTGCAGGCCGGCCATGCAGATAGGACATTCAAAACAAAGATGACAGAAGCTCGGGATATTTAGAGAAGAGGGAAGCAGAAAAAACTGATATGTGGCGATGTCTTCAAGCTCGACCGACAAGCTACAGATTTTTTGGGATCACTTTATACACGCCGAAGCTCAAAGCTATGAAGTACGTATTTTTTCTTTAAATGTATTTAGTAATAGCCCATTCTACAGTCAATAAATTAGTAGATTTAGAATAAAAATAATTTTAGCGATTCTCTTAAATCGTTATTAAACCAATTTGAAATAATGAAAATTTAATTTTAGAAAACAAAAAACTATTTGGACTTGTAATTATTTGATTATAATTATTAAAAAATCTATTTTTTCACTTTTGCTGGTAACTGGGCAGTTTATTAGTTTCAAATTTCAAACCTATATTGTAAATAAGCAATTCCTGCGATATAATTACCAAAATTATTTTGTTTAGATTGACGGTAAAATAGGGAGATTCTGTTTTGGTCGAGCAATTTTTGTTTATTATTTCTCGAAGCAATAAAACTAGGATTTTTATAAAAGTAATAACGCATTATATAATGCATCTATTCACGTATCGCCTACTCTAAAAGAGGGAAAAATGCCTTTCTGCTTACAGAAGTCCTGCTGGCTCGATCTGTTCTTAGCTGAGCTATTGGTACAGGTAAAAGAAGGCCGCGACATCAAGGATGCTCTTTCCTTCTGGTAAATGTTTTCTTATTCGCATTACACAATCGTACTACGTGCATTATTCATTCGATCTTTACCTAACTACCATCTTCCATTTTAATACTCGCTTAATGAGCGGTTTGTCGGCTAATTAACGCCTAAGTAATGTGCACCAGTGTTGATATCAGGGTGATATAATGTGCACTACTTGTTAAATTTGTCTGCTCCGATTTGCGGGGCATTGTTTGAAAATGTAGAGGCTAAAGTTTTTTTTATTATGAAACGAATCGTCGTAGAATCGAGCTGCATACATTGGTGAACCTGTTGAATTATATAATTTTGCACAGTAAATTAGCGATACTTGGAAAATAAATTTTAATGCGTTCTATGTTTGCCATGAGACTTCAAAGAAAAGGGGGAAGAAGCAGGTTGCATAAACGTTTTATGCGCGATTTACAAGAAATAATATTTGAATAAATCGATATAATATAATTTGGCATTGATTTTACTAGATTTTATAATTCATGTTGCGACACTAAAAATACAATACGTAACTTGCGCTAAGTGACAATCACCAAGTATTACCACCTACAATTAGGAATTATTAAATGTTGGGAAAACTTTACAATTTGTAATAGCGTATTTTGTCAGTTTTTATTTATTCTGATATAAAACGTATTACAAAGACGTAGAAAAATTATCTGTAGAGAAAAATACCGACTCTGGAAAATAAGTCTGACACATTGATTAATGCCGTGATTGACGTTTTTATAATGATTCCAATGCTTGAATTTAAAATATCGAACTATGCTGTATTCTCTCATATAAATGTAGCTTAACCAATATTAGCAGCTGTATAGTGCAAAACTTTGTGGTGAGCCGCAGCTTTCCACTCTTTGGATATCAAAAATAATAATACCGTTAACAATACTTGAATTTCACCGCTTCCAATAAATTCTATTTATATTGAAATTTAATAGATTTGGTTAAGCGTAAAATCATTTTTACAATATGTTTTATTAAACTAATAAAATTTGACTGTTCAAGGTGATAAAAGTAATTCTGAAGGCTTGAATAAAACTTATTTTATTTTGAGAAGAATGTTTTTAAACACCAATGGTATTGTAAAGCGATTAATTTTAGCCTCTTATCGTGATGAACGTAATTATTCCATTAACTCTTGTAGGTAGATCTTTAATTTGTACGATCATCTTACGTAACTACTTAATTATAGATTGAGATAAAATACATTTAAATTGCTGAAATTATAAGAAACTCTTTTACAATAATGTCCTTTAGTTGGAAAGATTTCGATGAACTTGGAAAAAGAATTGGCGCCACCAACTGCTAGAATCTCGCGTAATGCCAGTGAAACTTGTTTTCAGCACGGTGGGCCATGGCAGCATCGCGAATCTGGTATGCTGCGAGCTGCTGGCGGACGTGCACAAGCTGTGCGAGTCGTCTCCGCGAGGCAGCAGCGGGTCCGTCAGCGGGGGCGGCGAGCTGCAGGGCGGTCTGCGCCGGTACCTGACGCGGGAACGGGGCTGGCGCTGCCTGGCGGTGCTGCACCTGCTGGGCGTCGGCGAACTCACTTGTGCCCGCGATCTCGTCGCCGTCCTGCTCGCCCTGTATCCGCTGCTCTCCACCCCGGAGAACGGGGACGGAGCGGCGCCGCCCACTCCGAGCAATCCCTATGTCAGCTTTTACGCACACGAGGACAGCTTCGACTCGCTGGATGTTGCGCTGCAGAGCAGGAGGAACAAGTGGAAGAGGAGGAAGTCTGGTGAGGCTTCTCTTTCCCGAGTAGCTCGTCGAAATTTCTTCTTACAAGAGAATTATCTAGATTTAAAAAACGTTCGTCCTTTTTGTAGGAAAGAAACAAAAGGATAATGATAAAGTCAGCGGGAAGTTGAACTTTTACACCAGCAGCTTAATCAAGAGAGACGAAGCCTCGAGAGATTTCGAGATTGTCGATAAAGCCTGCTCGCGTCGCAGAAGAAAAAGACGAACTGCAAACTACCACAGCTGCAACAGAACCAACAGATCCCTCATAAACAATCAAGCGATCCAAGAAGTGAACTCAAGATGCAGCGAAAATCTCAGCAGCGAGTCCGACTTGCCCGTCGACAACGCCGAACAAACGCGCTCTCTGGCTCTGAGAATACGCCTGAACCCCATGGACTTCGAGTACTTCACGTCTGTGGTAAGAAGCGAGGACGAGCTGGCGAGGCGCTGGGAACTTTCTTCGCTCAACGACGACGGCAGGGAGGATTACCCAAAAGAGTATGAATCCTCCGCTAAGCTGTCTCGCGCCTCGACCAGCTCGAGAAAGAACTCGTGGGAAGATTTTCGTGACGAGCGGATCAACACCGTTCTGGATTGCGGCATCAATCAATTTGAGCTGAGCCTACTGATGATCGAGCTGCTTCTTGCCTCGCAAGAACAGGAAGTTTCCTCAGAGTCGAGCCAAGCGATTCCTGTTTTAAAGTTCGCATTGGATACCCTTTGGGCCCTACAGTTTAATAACGATCCAGTAAGTTTCTCTAGGCTGGAATGTTTGACCGTCAAAGCCGCTGCTGCGCGACTGATCCTTACGAGTTTAGAAAGAGCTCTGCAAACCGATGATCCCACGACCGCCGTTATCCACAATGGTCTGTTACCCATGGCATTGAGGCTGCTCGAAGACGCATGCAGTAAGCTCGGTGGAAATGCCAGCATTACTCCAGAAGAAGGCACATTACTGCAGAAATTCATATTTTCCATGATCCACGGTATCATCACATTTCTTTACTTTTTATTACATCAAAAAGGGAACAGCGAAAAGTTCAAGGATTTTCTAGAACTGTTCCAATTATTCACTGAGAACCAAGAAGGAAAGCTAGTCGAGCGAATGATATTAGCGATAACAGAATTACCGAGCACCGACGTCAGCAAGTCGTTTAATCGAGCTAGGAAGATTATAGATATGATCGGAGTATTAATAAGCACTTTAAAACATACGAAGCAGGACTTGAGTCACGCGAATCGTTGCAGGCGATTGAAGCACAAAACTTGCGTGAATATGGAACCCGTAGAATTGTATCATCACTCAGACTTGCTTGGCGCCCCCTACTTTTCAGAGCCGGACCAGGTCGTTAACACTCGTGCCTCTCTGTCTAAAACGGTTTGTTCCGTTTCATGTCTGTTTTCGGCCTTAACGTCACTTTTGAAAGAAAGTCAATCGTTAGATATCGAATTGCAGATACGCCTGATTAAGGTCATGACGATGACTGGCACTTGTTGTTGTTTCCCACCAAGATTTTTATTGAGTAGTATTATTTCTTTTCTCAAACGCGAACATTGTCAGACCTACTCTCCTGTGATTACACTCATTGAACGAACGATTTTTAAGGAGCTGGGAGGCTATCCTTGCATTGAAGAAAATTGCCACTTTTGCGGGATACCGAATGTCCATTCTTGGGACTTTTTAGAACTCTATTGCGAATTATTCGATTCGGGAGATACAAAATTGTGTCATTCAATAATGAAACATTTGTTGAAAGTTACATCGAATGCAACTTTTATCGTCAAACAAGAATTACTCTTTAGTGTATTTTATCCAACTTTCGTTAAGTCAAAGATGTTATTTGAGACGAATAAGGCTGAATTTTCTCTCCTCAGGTTTCTTATCCAATCGTCTCTGTCGGCTATCACAAGTTTGATTGTCAATATGAATATGTTTCAAAGATTTACAGAAATGGGAGGTTTGGAAGACGTTCTTAGTTTACTACCAAATCAGACCTTCGTCAAAAGTATTTATGCCCTTTTGGAAATTTCAGTAATAATGGAAATTAAAAATATTGATTGTTCTGAAGAAAGCAAAGAAGAAGGTGCGAATTTATTAAGGCCTGCTACGAATGCTTTATTTAAGTATTTGGAACAAGAAACGAATTGTTTGTTAGTAATGTTGCAAAACTTAAGCGATAGTGATAAAACTAGTCAATCTACGGATGAAAGTTCAAAACAGCGATCGGCTTTTCATCAAGCCAGTGGAGTTTGGAGAGCAGCAGCTGGAGTTGTACTGTGCAGTCCTAAGTTTCGTACTGAATTAGCGAATCATCAGATTTTTGATAAATCGATGAATTTGAGCGAAAAATTGGCTGTCTTAATTGCTACGGATCGATTAAATGGTAATAAGAACTTGTATATTAAAAGAAAAAGAATTTTGGTAAGAAACTTTCAATCCCTGAAATTCTAAATTATTTTAGGCGGTCAAAAGTTTGCTCTCAGATTAATGGAAGCAGTTGTTACATGTTGCTTAGTAGCTTATATTCCAGGTAATTTTAAAGAAATACCAAGACTTAATTACCATTTACTTTTGACATAATAACTAAACCAATAAAAAATTAATGATATTTTAGGTAAAAACAGTATAGTTACTATACTGGGATCTGTATTGATGGATGCAGAAATTAAATTAAATCACGGTATTAGTGCATTAGTCGATATTTTTTTGCAAATTTCGTTACTGAGGCCTAGTCAACAACAGACTATTCCTCAAAAAAGCAGAACAAGGGTTGGTATTCTACAAAGAAAATATTTTGAAATATTTAACAAAGTCTAAACGTCCTGTCTTTTATCTACAGCTGTCCACTATGGATATTTCAACAGATTGGGGTGACATTGATGATAGCAGTGCCGGAGAATATATAACTGCAGATGATGGGTATGAAGCCGATGTAGAAATTCCGGCAAAGAATCCTCATAATATTTCATCGAAACGAATGAGTGAATTAAGCAGTACACGTGAATCATCGACTGGAAACGTTAATGCCGATCCAGCACTTTGCTCTATAACTATTGATCTTTTGATTTATTTTGCAAATCAGTGAGTAGTAAATTTAGTGTTTTATATTTTAAATATTTTTGTTCTTCATCCTTAAATAAATGAAATTATTATACTTGCAGAGGTTTGGATGGGGAAAGAAATGTAATAATTACTAGCGGTCTAAGAAGAGTAGCTGTAATTTGTAAAGAAAGTACTATTAGCTGTTCCGCGTTAGCTAGAAATGGAACGATAACAAGATTATTTGAAGGTTTCAAAGGTATCCTTATGAGTCAAGATCCTCAATATGAAGGTACTGAAAGCTTAAGACTAAAATTACAAAAATAAATATTAATGGTCGTTATTGTAATTTTTTAGATTTACGAAATGCAGTACTTGAAGTTTTTACATTTTTGGCTATGCAATCCATTTCACCAACAGAATTAGTATCCTATCTCTCGTTTTTTAAAATTTCTGCGCCTCCTCTGAAAGCTTTGTTAGAGCCATTATTTCGTTTAGTACTTATGGCAAAACCTCAACCGAACTTCATAATATCTTTTCCAGTTAAATACGAAGAACCAAAAACAGTGAAAATCAATAACGAGGATTACAAAAATCTAGAAAAAGCTGAAAACCTCGTAAACAATTTCAGGAAGAAGCATTTAGCGTTAGAAGTTTGTAGTCCTTGGTCAGCCCATGCCATTTGTTTACCAATTAGCCAGGAATTGTCGTGGCCAGTCTGGTTACAAGGTGGTTCAGCATCATTGTGGCTTCGAGTTGAAAGGGCTGGTTCTAGCTCAACCAATAAAAGTTTGCAAATGTTAAACGATACAAATCCTTTATTGAACTCCGAGAGTGACAGTCTTTCCGATTGGGGATTGCTTTCTGATAATTGGAGTCGAGAAGGTAAGACATCTCAGCCATTCTTATTAAAAATATATGAAAAGAAAATTATTAATAGAAAGAAATAAGATTTTATAAAAAAAAATTTTCAGCTGCTTTTGGTTCTTCTTCTCCACCTGTGCCAACTTCTATAATTCATATGATGTCTATTGGATTTGAAACACTAGTTTTAGAAACATGGGTTGACCTAAGATACGGTATTTATTTAATCAGTTTTTTGTAGCTAGCTGGAAAAAATGCATAGATTTACTAATAAAATAATTCAAACAAACAGATAAACTCATATTGCGTCTTACTCGACCCGACGATAAGACAAACCGTACTATTTCGGAAACTTCGATAAGTGGAGTGTTACCTTCAGGCCGGTGGCATCATCTGGCAATGAATTTTAAAGATACTGTTCTAAATAAATACAGTGCCGTAGTTCAAGTGATAATTTGGGTAGATGGATGGAAGGAAATTAAAGCACAGCTACCTTTTGATGGACTTTTAATTAGAAAAGCAGGGACAACGTGCGTTTTACTAGGTCAAACAGGTCCCAGTGCTGCTGGGGCTTGGTACCTTAGTAATTTAATGGTTTTTAGGTATCAATCAAAATTTTATTTACCCGTACATCTATTGATTTTTAAGGGAAGTGCGTAATATAATTTTATTGCTTTTAGATGTCCAGTATTTGACAGTGAAAAAGCTTTATATTTTGCAAGTCTCGGACCTAATTATATGAATCTTGCCGATTGCATTTTAAGCAACGTGAAACCAGATTTTGCACCACTTATTGCCTCCGGAGCTCTTAACGGAGTTCAAGAAGTAACTTTAGGTTTGAATATTAAATTATAAACTGCATGACATTTTCTTACCGATATTTTTAACATAAGCTGAATTTTAGCGGGTGAAAAGTGCGACACAAATAAAAAAAGAGCATTTGGAAGCGTTCACCTGCGAAACAATCCTGAATTAAAAGTTTGTGATTCAAAAATTGATTGGGATTCAGTAATGGATGCTACCAATTCGCATTTAGGAGATTTGCAAGATAACGTTTTATTAAATTACGAAGCACAAAATCCCAATAAAGTTCATCTTTATCCACAAGCGATTCATAATACAAGTGGTAAATAAATATTTATAATTTATTGATTTCGATTAAAATGGTGAATATTGTTCGAATAAAACATTAATATTTAAAATTAATTTTAGCGGTTGTTAAAAATCTGTTTCCTGGGCAGCAGGGATTTAGGGTACTTTCAGTACCCGAAAATAAGGTATCGCAACAACCACCTATTTCTGTTCCAACAATAGTAACTTCTCATTTGAGCAGCCAAAACTATAAAGGACTTGTATCTTCGGCAAGTTTAATCGGAGGAATGCCTGTTTTTCTATACTTGTTTGCTAGGGTAACTTAATATTTCAAGTTTTTAAAAATGCTACATTATATTATGCAGTTGTGCTAATTCTGTTTTCTAATTTAGGTTGTTGAATTAAACTCGACTGAAGAGGAACAAGCATTAGCACTTTCAGTTGTCCTACATTTAGCTCGCAGTGATACAGAAATGCTTAATCAGTATCGCTCAGAAGGTGGAAACTCTTTATTCCTCAAAGTTTTAGAGTCACCGCGATGCCATGCTGGTAAATTCTTGATAAAAGCGATTCTTGATGCTGCGTGCGATTGTCCGATTCTCGTAAGAGATATTGAAACGAATAATCATTTGATTTCTCCAAACTGCGAAGTAGTTATAATAGATCCAGAATTGATCAAATGTGCCATGGAAGCTTGGAGAACGTGGGCAACATATGATGCATTAAATTTGCTGCTTCAAGCAATGTTATTTTTACTAAAAGATCAACATCCGCAAAGGGAATTCAATGCTTCTCAGTTAAACCGCATGCAAATTGTAGATACCATTTTAAACATGTGCAAAGTAAGTTTATATAATCCTAATAATTTTTTATATTTCAATTTTATAAATTTATTAATATGAATTTTTGTGTAGGAACACTTCCTGTACGAAGAAGTTAATGTCGTTTTAGATCCTACAACTGGAAGTGCAATAGTAGAACTAATCCGAGCATTAATGGGTGCCCCGCCAGAATTTCCACATTTAGTTTCCATTACAGATTATTTAGTTCTTGTTCACCAAGCGTCAGAAACTTACGTAACTCATTCAAGACATAATATGTATTTTTTGCTCACTCCTTGGGAAGAATCCAAATCACCCTCGACCAGGGTAAATAGACATTTTTTTTTAATTTTGATTGCACAGATATAATATAATGAATAATAATATGAGCGATGAAAATTTCAGAGCCTGGTGCACAGCTCGTCTGGTGAATCAATAAGTACCGTTGAAAGCTCAAAGTTACACAAAGCTTTAACAAATGTTCAAATTCAGAAAGCTAATTTGTTAAAAGAACAAAGTGCGGAAGATTTAGCTGCTGAAAACGATACATCGTCGCAAGGACAAGATACAAGTGCAGGTGAAGATTCGGGTATTGCCGCGAGTGGAAGTTCAAATCAACAGACAAAGGACAAGCATCAAATTTGTCCTGACAAGAAGAAAGCATGTCAAGGAATAGTATGCGAAGGTTTGTTGTTACTTCTTCGAGATGCGCTCAGAGTTTTACCAGATAGTCAAGTTGGAGCTGTATTAAAACACGTACTACGAGTTGAATTATTACTCGTTTTATCAAATAATCCAGATGCAAGGGTTAGAACGGCTCTGATCAAAGTTATACAAGTTTATATGCAGCGTGCCAGCGACGAACAAGTAAATAAGTTTATCAAACAGAAGTACTTTATGCATTTGGCAAATCAAATTTCACTTTACGCTGGCAGTGAACCTTTGGTTGTTACTCTAGAGAATCTAGCACTTAAAGCACCTAATCTTGCTGGGATGCCACCAGTTTTAGCTATGATTCCAAAGGCAGCAGCTACAGATATGAACGTTGCCAGACCTTTAGTGTCTTTCATCACTGATGTAATTACAAAGGTAAATAAAAACAATGATTCTAAATAAAATTTTTTATTTTTTCGTCTTTTCTAATGTGTTGAATTTTTCAGAATCCAAATGCTCTCAAAGTTTTACTGGAGCAAGGACTGATGGAAGCGCTCGCTCGAGCTTTCGTTAATGCTGCTCATCTAGGATGTTCTGCTGTTCTATTTCGTGATATGCATGTATTATTGGTTGCTATTGCAACGAAGCTTTTGGATTCTCCAGGAAATCATCATATGCAAGCAGTAACAGATTTGCACACCATACTCAATCATTACGAGCTTAAAGAAAGAGCACAATGCGGACCGATTAAAATTTGTGTTTCCGTTATCAGAGATGCTCAAGTTGCTTTGTTTGATGGCGAATTAGATATTCTGACTGCTAAAGTATCAAGCCATTCCGGATTTAGATTAAAAAGTGCTGCATCTTACTTAGCATCAGCTTCTTATTTAAATAATGGTATGTTATTTTCATCACAATTTTAAATTTAATACTTTTTGTAACATTAATCGTTCATTAATTATTAAATTAGGATTAACAACATCAGGTGAACAGAGCGATCACAGTTCTCGCTCATCAAGTTACGGAAGTTTGCACATCGGTTTAGGTACAATGCGCGAACCAGGAAAGGGCGAGTTGAATGAACGTTTTCGTTTAACTCTCAATCGAGCAGTAGAATTTCTCACAACGGCCGATGAATTACCTTGTGCTAGTGAACTTCAATTATCCAAAAGATTATTTTCTATTCTTTTGCACGGCATCTCTAATCCATTGGGTAAAAAGACATACTGGATAAATGCATGGTCTATAAAACCTGCGTTAAGAAAGAACGCAGCCAAGATAATGGTATGGTTGATGAGTCCTCATCAAAGTAACAGCACTAGAATTTATGCTGTGCGTTCGTTGATGGAAGAACCAAAAGCTAGAGATATTTTATGTACTCTTTTGGAAGTTCATCCACAAGTAATAATATATTTTTATTTGCTTATAATTTTTTACAATAAATGTGTAACATTAACTTTATATTTCTTCCTTATACAGATCGAACAAAAGTTCAACGTATTTTTGTGGGATTTACTGCGAAAAAGAGATGGAATGCCTAGTGCTGATGCACACATCTGCAGTGAATTGCAAGAAGCGTTAAAAATTTGGGAGTTGACAAAAAACATGGAAAAAGAAAATACAGAATTATGGAACGAAGAATTGACTATTCTAAGACGTGAACTCTTAAGAGAACGAGATATTTGGATTGAAAATCAATTACCTGCGGTGCAAAGGTAAATTCTAAAACTTCTTTAAAATCGAGTTTAAACGGTGTGTGAAAATTAAAATCTTTTTGTAGAATATCTAATAGGTATGAAACGCTTGCCAAACAATTAACAGAAAGTGCAATGGCTATAACTCGTACAGTAGTTGAAGAGCAGAATCGGGAACGGAAAGTATTAATGGAAAGATTAAAACATTTACGAGTGTTAGAAGCTCAAGCGATGGCAAAGTGGCGAGATCTAGCAAGAAGATTAACTCATGAGAGGGCTCCTTGGCATTTCCCCGACAGTTATCCTCAGAGCTGGGAACTCGATCCTACTGAAGGTCCTGCTAGAGTTCGTATACGACTACAAAGATGTCATTTGAATATTGGTGACAGATTCTTTTTACCTGAACAAACCAATAAATTAGGTAAGTAGTCTTTGATTTATTGATACTTTCTTTTACAATCATTTTAAAATTCTTTTGCTTTTGCAGAAGCAGCTAAAATTGAAGCACCTTTATCATATTTGTTCACTAGCGGAAAACAAGATGCAAATGCTACTGCGTTAATTGAAAGGTTACACACAAGCGAAAGGATTCGAAAAATGTCTCAGGCAAGAGTAGTAACTCCGCAGGCTGAATTACCAGGTGAAGCTTTAATAGGAGAAACCTGCTTTTACTTTGTTCCAGATAATCCGAATATGCCCCTTCATGCTGATGTAAGTCTTTGAAAACAAGATATTTTAGAGTCAAAAAAAAGTTCTATTCTCAACCTTTGTATTCTTTATTTTACAGATAGCCTTAGGTGGTTTAGATTTAGCAATGGCAGGTGGTACTGCATGGAAGTTAGAAGACATACGAGAACTTCATCGTCGAAGATATCAACTTCAAGAAAGAGCCATTGAAATTTTTCTCATTACCGGCCGCACGTATTTACTTGCGTTTGATTCTTCTAAGGTACTTTTATTAAATTAAGAGAAACACACCTAGGATTATTAAGAATAATACTAATTGCGGCTTCTAGGAAAGAGATGAGTTTGCGATGGAACTTTCCAATTGCCATTTACCACGGCGCATTCCAGGAGATGATTTAGAAGAAGCGCTAGCTCTTTGGCGTGCAGGAACACTAACAAATTGGGAATATATTACGTGTTTGAACAAATTAGCGGGACGTTCTTACAATGATTTGATGCAATATCCAGTTTTTCCTTTTGTATTATCTGACTACACCAGTGATAACCTTGATTTAAGAAATCCAGCGATATACAGGTAAAAATGAAAAAGTTTGGTTGTTATCCATTATATTTTTAGTTAATTCTGAACGAATAATTATAATTTCTATTAGAAATTTTAAACGGCCTATGGCAGTTCAGGATAAGAAAAATGAACAGCATTACATCAATAATTACAATGTATGTATTGTTACATTTTGCTTTTACATAGATTGTAAATTTAATTACGTTAATTGATGTTGCTTTTAGTATTTGAAGCAAGCCTTATCGGAAGGCTTAAATTTAATTGCTTTAAATCAAGAGCCATTTCATTACGGATCACACTACAGCAATTCAGGAACAGTATTGCACTTTTTGGTTCGACTCCCGCCTTTTACCAGTATGTTTTTAAACTATCAAGGTAAACAATATTAATTATTTTATTTATTTCCATTTATTATTATTAATCGATAATTAAAAAAAAAAATTGTTTCATAATAGATGACAACTTCGATATTCCGGACAGAACGTTCCATGCTTTAGCTACCACATGGCGTTTAACAAGTTGTGATTCAACAACGGATGTCAAAGAACTTATTCCTGAATTCTTTTATCTGCCCGAATTTCTTTTGAATTTTGAAGGTAATTTTTTCATATAAAAAATGCAGATTAAAAATAAAAATAATAACGCTCGTGAATAAAAAAAAAAACTTTCTCAGGTTTTAATTTTGGCATAAGACAGAATGGAAATCGGGTTGGAGATGTAGAACTGCCTCAGTGGTGCGGAGGCGATGCCAGATTATTCATTTTAGCACATAGAGCAGCTCTTGAATCAGAAATTGTAAGAGAAGTTTTACCATATTGGATAGATTTAGTTTTTGGATTTCGACAAACTGGAAAGCCAGCAGTTGAAGCAATAAACGTTTTTCACCCAGCAGTAAGATATAATTACTTATTCAGAATCAATTCTTTTTAAATGAATAAAGAAAATGAATAAAATTATTTTCCAGACTTATTATGGATTTAATGTTGAACAAATAGCTGATCCACTGGAAAGGCAAGCTTGGGAAACTATGGTAAAAACATATGGTCAAACACCTGCTCAATTGTTCAGAGCTTCTCACCCACTGCCTATTCAAAATCTTGGAACTGCAGCTTCCACGAATATCCCACGTGTCATCGAGGGTGTTGAAGGTACGAATGAAATATATGTAATATAAAATTAGAATAAATTAAAAAACATTTCATTTAATACTATGATTCTTTTATTAGGCATACAATGGGGTAATTATGTTGGTGCCCCAGGAAATGAACCAGTTGTTTGTTGGAAACATAAGTATAGAATTGTACTTGCTTCCTTGGTACCTTTATCAACTGGAGAGGTCTTTGGATTACCTGTTTGTACAACATTAATACTTGCTTATTCAAAAGATAAAGGTATTCTATCTCGTAAATTTTTAATTTTTTATTATGTTTTTATGGTTTAAATATTTTAATTTTGTTAGGTACAAGTATGCTGAGTAATACATCAGTACTAGGCGCTGGATTAGCATCTTGGCTTTCTACAGATGGAATAGCAAGACTAAAAACTAAAAAGGAGCAACCGCCTAGGCCTTTAATAAGAGCTTCTGGCTTAGATTCCGTATGTTTTTTATGTTTGAAATGTAATCATTCATTCTTTTTAGCTCAATTTTAAAAGCATAAATAAATTTTATTTTAGATTACTATTATGAAATCTTCACCTGACATTGGACAGTTGTGGGTTGGATATGCGTCTGGTCGTATAGTTGTTTATGCCTTCTCAATTGGAATTAGTGGCAAAATAGAATTTAGCTCGTCTTCTCCATCTGTCCTTCTAGGTCACAGAAAACGAATTACAGCTATTGACTTATCTCGAGCGTTTAGCGTATCTGTGTCAGGTGATACTGACGGTGTTTTAGTTATATGGGATTTAAACAGGTTTGTTTATTTATTCCGCCTTTTTATTAAAGAAAAATATTATGTAAACATAAATTAATTTGACTATTTAATTTTTAGTTTAACGTACGTTCGATCGGTTGCTTGTGAGGAAAAATTTCCCATCAGTTTAATTTCAATTAGTGAAACTTTAGGTGATATTGCAGTTGTTCACCAGACAAAAAATATAGTTGATATTAATACTATCAGAAATCGATCTGATTTAAGAGTTTATACCATTAATGCTAGACTAGTTGGCTCTGTTGCATCAAGAAGAAGGATAACTGCTCTTTGTTATAGCAATGCTGTCGAAGGAGTTTCTGTCAATGTTATTGCAACTGGTTTAGATAATGGAATAATTAGGTAAGTTGTTGTATTTGTTTTTCAAAAAATAATGGTATGAGAATTGATATTGTTATTAACATTTGTTATTAACAAATTTTTTAATAACGTTTACTTTGTTTCAGGCTTTGGAATAGTTGGGATTTGAGACTGGTTCGCGAAATAGGTAGTTCTGGCAAAATAGCTAGCGCAATAATTGCAATAACTTGGTCATGCGATCAACATCACTTGTATGCGGCAACGGAAGATTGCACTGTTATCATTTGGGAAGGCGTTAAGAAATTGCAGAATGGCACACCTAAATTTGTTAATCTCACAACTCTTTAAATCTAAACTTATAATATTAATGAAAACTTGCGAGAACTGCCTAATAGTTTTTATTTTATATTTATAGATATATTTGTAAATTTGAAATTTTAGATGCTGTTAACTCTTTTGGTTAGCACAATTTGAATTAATTTGAATTAGTCTTCCCAAAAAATTAAAACTCGAAAAGAACCTACTATACAGTAAATTTTTAAGTTATTTTTAACACTTAACACATTGTTAATACTTCTATTCTTATAATGATATTTTTATAAAAGACGCAAATTGCGATCTTTATTTTCAATTGTAAAAGAAATGTAATATTTGTAAGTATAATGTTTGGTGTTATGTAGCCAAATATATTTTCTATGTATCAAAATGCATTTCTTACCCGAACAAAGTACGTACTAAAGTATTATTTTTATCTCTTGTTTTTAGTATAATGCTTGATTTCTTTTAATAAAATAATTATATTTTTTGTATATTGGATTACATATTTAACAAGACTAAAAATTTATTCTTTATAATATGCATATCATGTAAGCCCAAAATTGTAAGATAATTTTAAAATGTATTTATTATATTCGTATGACTTTTATATAAATAGCAAAAGTATAATGTAAATAATTCGAAGAAAAAAATAAGAAATTTTGTAGAATGTGAAAATCGGGGAAAGTCAGAATGCATTATATAACTGTTATTATATATAAAAGTATATTTTATGTATTTTTATTATAATTTACATTAAGAAATTAAATTTATATAAATAAAAACTACTTAAATTTCATTTAAACAAGGCTCAGTAATTTCAAACAAAGGATAATATTTTCCTGTTCGTTTTGCTGTATCATATGCTGTATCATTACTGGAGTTTTTCATAAACACATCTGTGTCTGGATGCAAGAGTAAAAGTTGTAAGCACATAGCATTATGTGAACTTGCTGATACTAAATGTAGAGGGGTTTGGTCACCCTTGCTTCTAGCATTTACATCAGCTCCATTTGCTATTAAAGTAGCGGCACAATCTACATTATTCCAGCAGCATGCAGAATGCAGTGGTTGCCAGTCATCTTGAGTTTTAGCATCAATTTGTGCTCCATTTTGTAGTAAAAACTTTAATTATAATGAATATAATTATTTTTATATGTATATAATTATATCACGTTTAGTAATTAAATTATTAAATCTAGAGTTTAAATAAATTAAATGAATTGAATTTGCTATTATGAATTACCTCAACAATTTCAGGGTGATTTCCATAACATGCTCGGTGAAGTGGGGTGTAACCATCTTTATCAACACAATTAATAAGTTTCGGATTAATTTCAAAATATTTTTTCACCTTGTCCAATTTTCCATTTTCTGCTGCATCCAGTATAGCTTTTGCAGAAGGATCTGTTTAAAAGAAATTTAAAAATCCGTTGAATTTAGGACTATCAATAATTAAAAAGTTTTTGAAAGTTCAATTTAGTTATCGTGTTTAGAATTAAAAATTTTCTAAGAAAATTCAGTATATACCCTGTCGGAAAGACCTGGTAAAATAGTGCACGGTATCGGGTTATACGTGTGTATTTGCACCAATTTTACCAGGTCTTTATAAGGTTTTATCGGACTTTTTCAATAGGGTAAACCTTTGGCATGTCTAGTTTCTTCGATGCCGTCATCATCATCTTCCCAGGCACTGACTTGCATGCGATCTCCTTTTGGTTGACTCAAAATCTTGTCGCGAATCGCCTCCAAGTCTTGCAGCTCATCATTTTCCTCGTCTGATGACATATTTATTCAACAGCAAATAAACGTTCTACAAACCGCAGCACTGGAGAGATCAGCAGGCACTGTACAATCTTATTCTTTCGCGCACTATATTTCTTGCAACTTCGTACCACGTGACGTTGTGTATTGGCGGGAAATTTAAATTCGAAAGTATCTGAAGCTTTTAGAAAACAAAAAGCTACATTGCCGCATTGTTCTAATAACTTTCTAATAACTTCACTTATCTAATAAATTGGAAATAATTTTAAATTTGAAATAAATCATTTGTCAAGTTTAAAAAAACTTGCGAACGTGATTAAAGCTCTAGGTCAAGTGTTTGAAGAAAAAAGACTTTGACAGTAGAGCGAAAGAAGCAAGGCATTCACCTCTAATACAATCGAATTGAAGCTCTCGCTGTATTACCGACTCGGGCGAAGAAAATTGCAAAGTTGCAAGAAGAAACGAAGGGGCCGGGCAGATTAGATAAGCCCTGTCCGTCGGTTCATAGTGCACTCGGGCGTTGTGCGCTTAAGAGCAGTGCTCCTCGTGCTCGTCCGCTCAGTTCGGCGATCGCTTCGCGTCCGGGCGATGTTTCCTTGGTAGTCTTTGTCCTCTCGACTAAGAGCAAAACAGCAGCAGCAGCAGCAGCAGGATGCCGGCCTGCGGCAGCGAAGGGGCCTGCCTGCAGGGCCTGTGGAGCAGCAAGGCCGGGGGCCTGGCCTCGCCGCGCTGCCCCGGCTCGCCGCCCCCGCTTCATCTGGTCCCGGGCCGCCAGCAGCCGCAGCAGCAGCCGCGCCGGACGATCGCGGCGCGAGCGCTCTCGTACGCGAGGCGCCTCGTGGCCAAGGTGCTCACCTACTGCCTGCTCGCGCCCGCCGTCTGGCTCTCCGCCTGGCTCTACCTGCTCTGGCTGTGCCTGCAGCTGCCCCTCGTCGCGGCCAAGTTCCTCCTCCGCTTCTTCCGCACCGGGAGCGTCGAGCAGCGGGCCCCGCTGCGCAAGCGCTGCGTCCTCATCAGCGGCGGCAGCACCGTGCAGGCCGTGCAGCTGGCCCGGAACCTCGGCCGGGCCGGGGCCAGGGTCGTCGTCTGCGACCTCGAGGGCGCCTTCGGGCTGACGCGCTTCTCCACGGCCTGCGCCAGGTACTACAGCCTGCCCCGGCCCAGCGCGGCCGCCGCCGCCGAGTACGTCAGCGCGCTGCGGGACATCGTGCTCAAGGAGAAGGTGGGCTCGTACGTGCCGGTGAGCCCGGCGCCCGGGAGCGCCTACTACGACGCGCTGGCCAAGCCCCACCTGGAGCTGCTGGGCTGCGAGTGCTTCGTGCCCGGGGCGGCGGAGGTCGCCCTGCTGGACGACCCCCTCGAGCTGGTGCGGCGCGCGCGCCTGCTGGGCCTGCCGACGCCCAGCCACCGCATCTTCGCCAGCCTCGAGGACGCGGCCGGCCTCTACGAGAACGGCAGCCTGCGGGCGAGGCACTACGCGCTGCTGGCGGGCCCGGCGGGAATGCGCGAGCGCAGCCCGGACCTGCGGCTGCCGCCGACCCTGGCCGAGTTCGCCCGGGGCCAGAGGGCCCAGCAGCAGCAGCAGCAGCAGCTGCAGCCGGGCCAGGCCTGGCTGGTGGTCAAGGACCCCGGCGGCGCGCACTTCGTCACCTGCACGACGGTGCGCGACTCGAAGCTGCTGGCCAACGTCACCTGCCGGCTGGACGAGCACAAGGGGGCCCTGGTGCCCGAGGACCGGCCCGAGGTGAGCCGCTGGCTGGAGCGCTTCTTCTCGCGCGGCTGGCCCTGCGGCAAGATCAGCGGCCACCTGAGCTTCCGTCTCGCCGCCTGGGACTCGAAGCCCGACGAGGTCGTGGCCCTGAGCTGCCGGGTGGGCCTGGGCCTGGGCTACCTGGGCCAGACGAGCCTGCACGCCCGCCTGCTCTGGAGGCCCTGTCGGCACAAGTTCCGCCCGGGCAGCCCCAGGGAGCTCTTCGACTGCCGGCATCTGAGGGAGGAGAGCGCGTTCGGCAGGCCCCTCGACAAGAAGGCGGCGCTCTTCAGGTACTGGGACCCGCTGCCGTACTGCGTCTACTGCTACCTGCAGCTGCCCTGGAGAAGGATGGTGGAGATGCTCGGGGCGCAGCAGCCGCACCACAAGCCGCCCCTCGCCGTTGTGCAGTGAATCTTATCGTGCTTCGTGAAAGACTTTATGACTGTGAGAGCTACGAAGCAGTGCCTGAAATTTCCCACTGAAAACAATTCCGAGCGAATTTGCGCATCATTATGTTTCTGGCATCGAGCTTAAGGCCCAAAGAATGCAACTCACGAGTTTGCTCAGGATTTTTTTCAGTGCGGCCAAAGTGAACTCTCAATATAATCGACGATTTCCTCGACGAGATCGACGAAAAATTGTACATATGTAGTGTAATTTAGCGTTAATAATCGTATGTTAAAAAGCAGCTTAGCTCTTAAGCTTATAGAAGTAAGGACAAAAAGTGCACAATCAGGCACAATCAGGGCTCCAGCTGGAAATTTTCGAGCGAGCGCTCTCATACATGCACAAGCATTGATTGATCTCTCTTATCTTACATGTAAAGCTGTACGCTCTCGTTGTTGTTGCGAAATATCAGCAGATACGTTGTAACGACAACAACGCGACAACTCAGCAAACATATATCCTGCAATAAAAGAAAAAGCCTCAAAGCTCTCTTCTTCTTCTTCTTCCTCTTCCTCCCTTCCCGCGGTAGCAACGTATTTCTAACGCGATTGTCGTTGGCACAGAATGTTATGACTACGTCGATTTTTCTCTTCCTCCGCGTCCGCGACAGTTCGCCGCGAGTCAATAAAGTGTCTAATGCAATCTTATCATGCGATAATATTGAAATGCGGTTTCTTGGTTCCTTGACGACCGGCCAAAGCTGAACTATCGAGCGCGCCGCGGCGCTAATTAGCGGCTCTTCTCTCCCTCTGCGTTATTTTTTTCGCGCCGCCGCCGCCGCCGCCGCCGCCGCTGCTAAAGAGGATGCACGGATACTCGGCTCCCAGGCACGATACGTTCCGGCCGCGAGATGGATGAGTTATGATTGCGCTCGGAGCTTATTCACCTGCTGGCACGAAGCGGATGTGAGCTTATTTACGGCGGGCGCGCGGCCTTTTTTTCGCCGGATTTAAGTGTAATCGGGCAGATAGCAGGGCTGACGAAAGAGCGGAGCTCCGGCAACCAGGCGAAAATGCAGCCGAACGTGATAAGGACGTGCGTCGACAGCAACAGCGCCCGAGACGATAGCTGCCGAGGCGAGCGCTGATACGGAGCGTGGCTCCTGACTTCCGAGAGTCTGCGCGACTCGAGTCCGGGAAAGGGAGCTGCGATTCTGACAAAATACCCTCCGAATCTAGGAATCTCTTTCGCTTTACGTCCATAACTTTATTCGTTCTTAATGTACTATTCTATTTCAAAATTTTGTAAACAAAGACTTAATTAGAAAATTGTTCAATAAATTTATTTTTATTAAACGATTCTACATCTACAATTCTTTACGTTTTCACGCCTGCGGTTAAAAATAGAATCACGATTACTAACCATCCGTCTGGCACATGACACGCGAAGAAATTCAGAAATGTTCTTCGTGTATACTTTTTTATTTCTACAACTAACTACAATGGTTAAAAATCGTTTTTGAATTTACGCATATTAAATAGCTAAAGCAAATGAGTTTTTTTACTGCTTTTTGATGCTCCATTACGTTTGGAAACTGTGGTAGCCTTCACGGCACTCTGGCAAACTTTTAATAAGTTTTTAAACAAGTTTTATCTATTTTCCCAGCAAGTTTAATAACCAGCCCGCCGTCAATGTTGCAACGCTCGACTTCCGTGCAGAATTTCCAAAAAAAGCATGTATAAGCGTCGCTCGAAAAAGTAAGTCAAGGGGAGGGGGGTTGAGCGCGCGCCTGGCGGCAGGTGCACCCCCTGAAAAGACAGGCGGCGGCGGCTCCCCCGCGCCGAAAGGTAAGCGGCGCACGCGAGCAAGCCCACGACTCTCCTGCGAGTCCTTCCTTCCTTCCTCCCTCGTCAGTGCTTTGGCCGCCGTTGCCGCCTGCTGCTGCTGCTGCCGCTGCTTCGCTTCGCCTCCAGCATGCTTCCGGTGAGTTTTCGCTTCCTTCAGACGGACCTTTTCTCTTTTCGCTTTCAGCCGGACTCGGGTAAAGCAGGCTGGGCGTTGCTGATTTTCTTTTCGGAAGGATGAGCGTGGAGGGAGTGGGTGGGATGACCGAGGGCTGAGCGATGAATCACGCGGGCAAACACGAGCCGGCGCTGTCATTTTTTTCGATGCTCGAGAAAATGCTCTTTAGGCTTGCTCGTAAAATCAATTCTACTCTTGCCGAGAGTAAATAACAAAGTCTTTTCTTCGTTAGAATTTTTTTAAAAGTCTGCAATATAAAGAAAGTTAATAATTTAAATGAAATGATAAAGTTGAGTAAAATTGCGTAATTTCGATCGTAAAAAATGAAAAAAATAAAACTAAATCCACGGCATGAATTGGTCCGTTTGACGAGAAGCCTCCTTTAGATAAGGAACGCAGATATTGTGTTTTAGACGAAAGCAGCACTGCCTACTTGCTTATGCACAAAGTGTCCATATGCTCGCGGAGCCGTAATACACACATGCGCTCATTGATATGAACGTTGACCGCTAAGCGAATTATATTGACGTCGTCTGCTCTCGTCTCGTAAACTTTGTACCCGCAGGCTCCAGACTGGTCGATTCTTTATCGCGAAGCACACATAGAGGCGACCCGGTACTGGAAAATGTCGTACCGCGGAGCGATTCAATTATTTTCGAATTAATTACTCCATCAGTCAGCTTAGCCTGTTTTTTCGCCTCTGATTTCGCGCGCACGAACTCATTGTTTTTCGCTGTCAGATAACAGACGGATCTCCTCGGAATATTGATTTTACGCATTTGGAGATTAAGCGTGTTTACGCGAAAGCTCTTGGCAGCTTCCTCGCTGGAAACTGCTGCTGCGTTACGCAATTTCTAATTCAGCACTTTTTCCCGGCGGTGTTATCGCTCGGGGCATTTTGAAAAAGTGCAGCGTCGCGATAGAGCGATTCCGAAATGCTTGCAATTTTAGCGCCTCGCCGGAATAGAGACGGACGGCTGTCGTGCTGCAGGCAGTTTATCGCGGCAATTAACAGAAATGCTGCGGTTTATCTTGTAAGGAGGATTACTGCAGGTGGCGAACTTCCCAGCGTGCACGCGCAACTTCAGCCGCTCTATATCAATTCAAAGTTCACTATCCTCTGAGCATCGACGGTTACATCATTCTCAACTTCGACAACTCCATTATTCATATTTTATTTATGCCGCTGTATTATATTCTTGGTTCAACATTTAATCGTTTAAAAAGCGTTCTATAATATTGCACCGACAGCTTATAATATTTAACATTTTACGTATTCTCACGCCAATAATAAAGAGAATTACTATGCAAAATTATTCTTGTAATATTTAGGCATGCAGAGAATTTATTTAATGCGAGTAAAGATATAAAAATTAATATAAGAAATAACATTTTAATTATTCTTAAAACAAACAATGAAAACTAAATGATGTAAAGTAAAAATAAAAATGCAACTTCTCGGGTTTCTCAATTCTTCATTTCCTATCGGGGAAAAAACTGTAATAACAGTAAAACTCGACTTCGCCAGAAGTCCAACTTCCAATCCACTCGAGGCAAACGATCGCTTTGAAGAAAAAAAAAAAAAAAAACTGTCGACTCGGAGCGCTTAGCCCGAAGAACGGTTCCAGCATTTTTGTTCAATCGGCAACTGCAAGCCCGCTAGCGAGCAATTAGCCGGCGGCTTAACGGCTATATCAGATCCCCGGGGAGGGCGAAAGTTGGCCGCGCCTCGCTATCGGGGTAGTCGCGGGCTTTGTCCGCGGCCGAAAGCTCAGCTCGCTCCCGCTCAAAGCTCGCACGCGCCTGATCGATTGGTACCTTTCAGTGCCAGGTGTATGCGAGCCAGTCGCACTCTCGCATCTCTTCCCTGGCAAATCTCTCGCCTTCGCCTTTTTTGCTAGGGGAGGGGAGCCTATTTCCTGCCCGGTCCAGCAGCGCGCGACGAATTACAGCCGCTTGAGATTTATTTGCTATTGCGGAGAACGATTGTTTTGGACGATGGCCGATTGTCGATCGAATTAGCAGATTTCATATTTTTCTTCTTTTTTTTTTTAAGAGAACCTCTGAACGTAATTTGAGCTTTGGAGATAGACGTAATTTAGTCGTTATTATTAGATGAGAGAAACAATGACTTGTATTGATAAAAATACAAAAAGAAGCTTGTTGATACAGACGCTCTATTTTTGTAATCTGCAAAATCTAAATCAAGTGATCTCATCGAAAGATATAAAAATAACAATTTCCACAAACATATTAATCCGCGATTGTTAACTTCAAATCAAACATTAATTCCTTTACAAAATTCAAGTAAAATTGTTTGTTTCGTGGACGAATTCATCGTTAAAAATATGAGATTATCTGTAATTACTTTTTTCTGCAAATAAATTTAGCTGTATGTACTTATTTATCGAAAGTCTTAAAATATGTCTTGTGTCAACTCGAAATGTATTTCAGTGAATTATATAATGCCGACATTATTTACTGTACCTACACACGCGTCTTTATTCTAATATTGTTCTGGAAACGTTTCCCACAAAAACTTGAGATAGTCGACTTTTCAGAACCTATTATTAATTTCTATTCATAAATGAGAAATCAGAATTCCCGTAAAATACTTTACGAACCGAATAACCTTCAATATTATAATATTTACAAATACTTTAAAAATTCGATAAGATACAAATGCGAAAGATTACCTTCAGTGACATAAAATGATTAATTAATATTGAGCTTGCACGTTTCACGTTTCTGAGCGATAGTCGATCTCAATACTGAAGAAAAACAAATTTCTCAGAGCTCCAAATACAGATAATAATTGAAGCTCATAGCTTTCCAAACGCATAAATTAGCTCCCCATTGGAATATTCGGTCGGTTTTTTTATCTCTGTCAGTCTTGTTCGCCTCCACCCCGAGCTATTTACGTACGTAAGCAAAGCAAAGCAAAGCGTGCACCGCTGAAAGTGTATCCGGCGAAGGCATCGCTTCCACGGGGGACATCGCGAGGCGCTTTTAATCACGCGAGACACCGCCAGTCACGACCGCCATCCATCCTCCCGGCGACTCTTTTATTTGCCCTCGTCGCGAGTCGTCGATAGGAGGAAAAATGACGGTGTCACGGCGATGGCGTGCTCGCGGCGGAATGCTGCCGCTGTTTACGGGAATTTCCGCCGGTCGTTTATTACCTCTCCCCCGCGAGATAAGTGGCCTCGCGGAAGGAAGCCCGGCGCGAGGGCAAAAATGCCGGCGCGGGCCCGGGGCCGAAAATCAGCTGAAAATCAGCTGAAAATCAGCCTCTAGTTGTCGCGACGTTGCCGCGTGGCGCTTGTTGTTGCAGAGTCAAAGTCTATCAATTATCTGAGTGCCGGGGATTTATCTGCCCGTTGCACTCGACTCGCAGCGAATTTTGCACGGCGAAAATACGCGAGCAAGAGCTGCCGCAGCGAGATAAGCCCGAGATTCGGGAGCCTGCGTTTTTTTCGAGATACGCTGCAGCGCCTTGGCTAATCAGGAATTTTTGCAAGCAGAAGCAGCCGAGAATCGCCTCGCTGGCGCTGCGGGAACAGATGAGCAGGCGCCGGCCGACCACTGCCAAGGGCTCGATCAAACCCAAAGAGGTAATTCGATCGGAAAATTTCAAAACCTTTCAAAATTATTAAGCATTTATAATCCAAGACGTAGCAATTATTTCTTTTGCCCTATCTTTGCCCGAAAAATTTCTCGAGACGTTATCAGATAAATCATTCTCCCTATCGTTTGATAAATTCGTTTTCTTTAGACATGAGCAAATCGTTACAAGTTTTTTTTGCGTTTCAAGTTAATCAGCGCGATAAACGACTCTTACTTTACAACCCCTGCGCGAATCAGTAATTCTCGAAAAAGTATTTTAAAATAATCCGGTAGAGTCGGAAAGCCGTGGAATTCGATTAGATTGTTCGGCAACGATTAGATAGACAGCCGAATGTTTATTGGAAAAATTTGTTTACGATCCGGAACGTTCGCTTCAGCTTCCCGGCAAGAGTAAAGTCGGCAGGGCAGAGCTGAGCCGCAAAGACTCGGACCCGTCGGCGGACGACGACGCGGACGAGAGCTTCAATCCGGACGCCCTGGTCAAGCAGAACTATGAGCTACGCCACCGCCTCGAGGAGGAGGCCGCCAGCTACAAGAGGAGACTCGACGCCTACCGGCAGGCTCAGCAGCACCAAGCGGCACTCGTTTCCCGATTACAGGCCAAAGTACGAGATCTTGCTTACAATTTTCCTTTCGATTTTTCAAATTTACATGTTTTCTAGTTGTATTACTGTATTGATTTATTGCTAAAAAGATTTTGAAAATTGGTCATTTTCAAAGCAACTTTTAGAGCGTTTTTGAAAATGAATATTTTACGTTTTACAAGTTCTCTTTTCTTTCACATTTTTAACTAAAATATGATACTAAAGTAAGTCAAAAAACAACAAGATGAGCTGAATGAAATAGGCTTATCGGTGGGATACGGATAGTTAATCTTCTGGAAAGCTCTGCGTACGTGCTTCCGCGCACGAGGAATAATAAGATCATACTTTAGGTACTCCAATACAAACAAAGATGCTCGGAGCTGGAAAGCCAGATGGCGGAATCTCTGCCGGTCGACGAGGATCGACTTTTGACCGCCTCGCTGGCGGGTCAAATGATACTGCCATCGGCACAGCAGGCCATGCGCGACCTGCGCGAAGAGCAAATCGTCGACTTGGACACGGCGCTCAAAAAGCTCAATGAGGAGAGAAACAGGTGAGATTGCCTACTGGCGTTCAAGTCCTCAAAGCAATAAGAGCACCATCTCGAGTTTTTAAATAGACGAGCGAAATATGAGCTAAATCTTTATTTACGAGAAAGAGCCCCTATAAACTAACCGACTATCAATATCAGATGCGAGAAGCTCCTGGAGCTGAACGTAAACCTAAAAGACCAGCTGGAGGAGTCCCACCGGAGCAACGAGGCTTTAACGAACGACCTGCAGAAGCTGAGCAGCGAGTGGGACGGGCTGCGCGAGGAGATGAGCATGAAGGAGGAGGAGTGGAAGGAAGAGGAGATGGCCTTCAACGAGTACTTCACCTCCGAGCACAATCGGCTGCTGAACCTCTGGCGCGACGTCGTCTCCATCAAGCGGCTCTTCTCCGAGATGAAGTTCGCGACCGAGCGCGATCTCTCCAAGATGCGGCAGAACCTGAACAGCGTCACCAACGACACCGTCACCGCCTGCAGCAGCACCAGCTTCTTCCTGAAGCTGCAGGCTGCCGCGGCGGCCTCTTCCGTCATGCCGCAGATGCAGCCGGGTGCTACCGAGGAGATGTCCGCTGCGAAGAAGGCCGAGCTCCAGGCGGCGAAGGAGAGGTTTGACGCTGCACAGGCGGATATCAGGTCGAAGGATGAGAGGATTCAGCAGCTGCTCCGAGAGGTAGACAAATATTTCCTGCCTATTTATTTTATTAACGTGCAAATAATTAGTTGCTGCACTCAAATTCGATTGCTCGTATAATATGAAATTTCTTAAAACCAGTAACTCCTTTTACGCGGCTCCGAAAGAGAAACTCGTTCTTTCCCAATAACATAACAGTCTCCTTCGCGATCGTCCGCCCTCGGGCCTCATTTACAATCGTAAACTCACCGAAAAACGCAGGTCCAAGGCCTGGAGGAGAAGTGCGCGGAGGCGGAGGCGAGCATGAGCCAGCGACTGCGGCTGCAGGAGGACATCGACATCCTGCAGTCGGCGCTGCGCGACATCGCCCACACCGTCATCCAGGACGCGGAGTCGCGCGACCTCGACGCCGGCAACGTCCAGGCGACGCCGCACGTCCACCTGTCGCCCAGCGCCCAGTTCCCGCACGGCAGCCTCAAGAGGCCGGCGACGCGCGGCAATGCCATTCCGGCCTTCGCCGAGAGCACGATCAGCGCCGTCCAAGCTGCCCTTCATAAATATCAGCTCACCATTCACGAGCTTCAGGTATTGCGTCACAAGCGCCTCATTTTTCTTTCCTTTTGCTTCTCTTGGCTTTGGAGGATCAAGGCTTCCTTGGGAGCGAATTGACAGATCTTTTGTTCGCGTCTTGGGAGAATGAATTTTCAGCTTTCAAGCTGTCACAGCGAATACGTACGCTTTGATCTTGAACTATAAAATGAACAATGCAATAAATAAGTATTGCAATTTTTAACTTTAAATTGATTTGTCAATTTCTCAGCATAATAAATGACTCTATACGAACAGGAACTAAAAAAATAAAATTCTTAAATAATTTAACGCGTTATTTAGGTCAAGTTACAAACGCACAAAGAACAATTAGGACTCTCTCGCAAACAATCGGAAAGCTTAGAAGAACGGGTTCTCATCCTGGAAGAAAAGAACGCAGAACTAATCATACAGCTAGACTCTTCAAAATCGCAAAGCTCGCAATTGTCCCAAGAAAAAGAGATGCTGCAAAAAGTTCTGGACAACCTGAAGAGCGAAAAGATGAACCTCGACAAGAGTCGAGTCGAGTACGCAGGCGCGATCGACAACCTCAGCGCGGAGTACGAAAAGATCGACAAGCTCAATGCGAAACTAGAAAAGCTCTGTCGCAATCTGGAGGACGAAAAATCCTACCTTCAAAACGAACTGGATCGGGTGAACAAAGACTGCGAGCTGCGAGAAAGCAGCTTGCGAATCGAAGAAGATCGCTCGAGCAAACTGAGGGAGGAGATGCTGAGCTTGCGCGAGGAATTGAACAAGGCTTATTTATCGAAAGACGTCATCGAGCAGCAGAAGTTCGAGTCAGAAAACTACTTGTCTCAAGTAGAAAAAAGCAAGGGCGATTTGGAGCTGGAGCTCGAACGGCTGCTTTTAGACAAGTCAGACCTGCAAGAAGTTCTGTCGAAGCTTCAGGCAGTTTGCTTGACCCACGAGCAGGACGCGCTGCGACTGCAGGAGGAACTGAAAAAGGTCAACGAGGAGAAGAACCAGCTGACGAGCCAATGCAACGACCAGCAAAACGATCTTGGCTCGCTGAGGAAAGAACTCCTGCAGGCGGAGCAGACCAGACTCGACCTCGAATCCGAAAAGCTAACGATGCACGAAAAGATGAAGTTCTTGGAAATGGAGAAGGAAAAGATCGAGATGGAGCTGGCACAGGTCAGTAGAGAACGGGGCGATCTCAGCAACCAGCTGTCTATTCTAGCTAGGAAGAAGGAAACACTCAACGAGGAACTCATGAGACTGAAGCAGCGCCTGGAGCAGGCTGTTGAAATGAACGCCAGGATTAACAGGAGTCTTGAGGACTTTGTCAAGGACAACGAAGAGAAACAGGTATGAAATTAATTATTTTTTTACTTTTATTGTCTAATAATAAATGGGATTGCTATTTTTTAGGTATTATTGGAAAGCAGCGAAAAAGAAATCCAACGACTGCAAGAAGTTCTCGCTTCGGCGCGAAGCGAGAAAGAAGCATTGGAAGCATTCCTATTCGATACTCAAAGTAATCTCGAAGCGACCCACGCTAAGAAACTGCAGCTGGAAAAGGAACAACAGGAGCTGTTGATAAAGCAGGAAGCACTGAAGGGCCAAGTTCAACGTCTGAGCAAGGAATTGGAAAATAGTGAAAAGCACGCTCGAGAAGTTAAGCAAAGCTTGACTCAGCTTGGCGAAAATCAAGAGGTTGAGTTCCAGTCGATATTAATGAATCTGAAAAAGCAGAATGACGAGGCTATCAGAAAGCTTAACGAAGAAAAAGTGCGTTGTTCAATGTTGACAATAATATTTAAACTTTTCTGAGAGTTAATTATAATTTTCGTTCATTAACAGGAACAAACCAAAATTACTTTAGAAAAGAAATTGCAACAAAATTTATCTCAATTGGGCCATGAAAAAGATAATGAAATAAGTCAACTTAACCAAAGAATTGAAGAACTGCAACACCACATTGAGAATTTATGCCAACAACATGAAGAAATTCTTTTGAGAGCAGAAAATGATAAACAACAAGCATTATTAATAGGTAAAGTTTTCGAAGAAATATTGATTTATAAGCAAGAATTGAACGAATTTAATAATTTTTGCAGCGCATCAAGATCAGCAAGTTCTAATTGAAAAATTAGAAAACGTTTACAGAGAATTAGAAGGAGAAAAAGGCAGCTTGGACCGAGTTCGAAGAGAAGCCGCCACTCATGCCGAACAAGATCGCAACAATTTGAACAAAATGCGCGACGAATTAAACCGACTCAAAAACAAATTAGACGAAACCAAATTAAAAGCAGACGAAGAAAAGCTAAAACTTGAATTAAAAATGGAAGAAGTTCGTAATGAGAGAGAAAATGCTATGAAAGAAGTTGAAGAATTACAGGTCCAACTTCATATGTCGGAAGATAAAGTTGATGAACTTCATAATCAAGTTCAAGAGACTATTCGCAAACTTAAAGAAGGTAACTGAAAATTATTAAATTAATAGATATTAAATTATCTCTAATGGAAATATTATACGCAGGTGAAATTACAATCGAAACCTCAAGAAAAGAACTCGTTGACATCCGACGTCAGTTAACTGACTCGAATTACGAAAAAGATAAGTATAATAGCAGCAACAAAGAACTGCGAGAACGCATTAAACAAGTCGAAGGAGAGAAAAGGGAGCAGGCTCGCACATTAGAGGAAGTATATCAAAAAATAGCAGGTAACTTTGGAAGCTGAATAAAATTTTCGTCAAGTATAATAGACGCAAGTGCGCGACAAGCTCTGACATAAAAATTTTCAGGATTGGAAGATGCCAAAGCATCTTTGGAAGCAGACCGCACTCGTCTGCAAAACAATCTCCGCGAAACAGAGCGCGAGATGCTGCAGCTACAGCAGCAGTTGCGCCTGACCCAAGAAGAATTAGAAAAGTCCCAAAACGTCAACGCCCAAGCTCAAAATTCCGAAAAGGAGCTGCAAGCTCGGCTGAACAACGAGTGCGAGGAGCGAGATCGACTTCAAATCCAGCTTCACCAAGCGAAAAAGCAGGCAAGAACCATTTCCTAATTAACTGAAATGAAATAATAGCGGAGCTCGAAAACTAAAGGACAGCTCGACGATACGATTGTCAGGTGATAGACCTCGACGCGAATCTGGAGCTCACGCGGCAGGAGCTGGCCAAGATGCGCTCGCGCGCCGACGACGAGGACAAGTGCTACCGGGAGCGCGAGCAGGAGCTGGTGGCGCGGCTGGAGGAGGCCCGGTGCCGCGAGCGCAAGCTCGAGGACCAGAAGCACAACCTGAAGGTCTGCCTGACCGACGCCGGCCAGCAGATCGAGGAGCTCAAGAGGAAGCTGGGCGGCGCCGAGGGTCGGGTTCGGGCTCTCGATGCCCAGCTGTCGCAGATGGAGGCGCAGAAGAGGGACGTCGAGCAGAAGCTCAGCAGCGTCGTGCTCATTTTGAGGCGCATCGCTGGAATTCAGCTGGACGGCAGCGTCACTATGCCCTTCAAGCTCTCCAGCCCGACGAGGCGCTTTAGTCCTGTCAGAGGCAAGTATCGATCGAGAAGCTTTTCAGGCACAACGATCAATTCTTAATTATATTTTTCGAAAAATCTCTTCCGAGACTAACTGTTTCGATGAAAAAATGATTTGACTAGTTAAAGTACAGCTGGTAATCAAAGCTACTTCAGCCCGTAATGGGCTCTAGCGAGGCCTTAGAGCTGCTTAACGGCATTTGATAAAATTTCAGCCCAAGAGCACGACGGAAACCGCGAAGTCATCTTGGACGTCGACCCGGAGGCCGTCCGAAGAGGCGTTAAATCCCTTATGCAACAGGTCGCGCAAATCGAACGTGAAAGAGTGAGTTGAATGACGCAGTGCTTAGTGCGCTTTGTGTCAGCGGCTATTCAGATTGTAACGCGGGGCTGAATTCTTTGCAGGACGACTACAAAACCGAGCTCAACAGCGCGAAAAAGCAGCTTTTGGAGGCCCACGAGTGTCACAATAAGCTTGATACCAAGCTTAATACTTTGTTGAATACCGTCAGGAACTTGCAAGATGACAAGAACGCGCTCGAAACGAAACTCATGCAGAAACAAGTTATTTTACAATCGCAGGTGCGTTTCAAACGTCGTTGCTTTATAACCACTGAATTGATTGTCAAAAAAATTTCCTATTTTTCTTTTACTTCCAGGCGGAAGAATTGAACGAAAAAACCGATGAATCCGAACGACTTAAAGAAAGAGTCGTTTGCCTCGAGATGGCTATTAATACCGGATCCGAGGAAAAGATCATGTGTGAAGTAAGTTCTGTTATAAATATTTCCCATCTGATATTCAAGTATCTAAACTTATTCGTTGCCCAGGACAAGCTTGAAAAAATGAAGCAAATGAACAATAGGCTCGAAAGCGAAAAGCGAATGTTAAAGGAAGAAATCAGCAAGATTGAGAATCGGGCGACGCAGATGGAAGTTCATCGAATGGCTCTCGAAGGTGACTTGCAGCGTTTACAAATGGTCATCCAAGAAAAAGAGGCTACTATTCAAGTAAGCAGTACCGAGGAAGCCTCTTAACCAATGCCTCGCTAATGCACTTTGCTTGTTTTGCAGAAAGTACAAGAACGCTGTGAGTCGCAAAGCCGAACGATAACTAGTCTGGAGGAGCGCTGCATCTCTCTGAAGAGTACAATCGAGCAAATGAACCACTCGCTTGAAAAGGCAGCCGCATCCGAGAGCGAGATGAAAGCAGAGATCAACCACCTGCACCGAACCCTCATCGAAGTAAACGCGCACTCGCAGTCCGACACCGACAGAATAAAGCAGGTACAGCTTCCCGCCTAAGCCTTCGGCTAAATCTTTAAACGAAAAGAAAAACAGCAGAACCCCTTCGGCTTTCAGCTGACAAAACAGCTGTCCAACGCGGAGAGCGAGCGGCGAGTGATGGCCGAGCGGCTGGAGAACGTCCAGCAGAGCCTGACGGAGCTGCGCCACAGCAATCAGATGCTGACGGATCAGAATGCGCGGCTGCAGAACGAGATCGCCAACGGCGAGGTCGCGCGCTCCGGGCTCGAGGCGCAGCTGCGCCTGTCCAACTGGCCTCGCGAGCCCTCCAGCAGCAGCAGCAATAAAGACGACGAGCTCTTGCGCCAATTGCAGACGGCGCAGAGGGAACGCAGCGAGCTTAAGGGCAAAGTTGATGCTATGAACGATAAGGTAATCGTCTTCGGAAATCAATTTCAATTCATTATTACCGAGTTTTTCAATTGACATTAACTTCCAACTGATTACTGCTCCTTCTGAACGACAGGTGAAAGGCTTAGAAAACGACAAACGAAATCTGGAGCGGCAATTATCGTCGGTCCGCTCGAGCAACATCCGCAGCAAGAGCTACGAGCGGCAGGAGAAGGCTCACGGCGAGCTGCTGGGCACGAGCTTCAACCTGGAGCAGTTCGAGCAGGAGAACCGGGAGCTGCGCCTGAAGATCCGCCGCCTGGAGTGCCTGCTGATGGAGAAGGACGCCGAGATCATGCGCCTCAAGTCCCAAGCCTCGCACTCCCACTCCATGCTCGACATCGCCAGGGACCGCAGCTCCGAGGTCGAGAGATATCGGGCTGCTCAGCTGCAGGCCGAGAAGCTGCTCGAGGCCAGGGAGCAGAGCCATCGGCAGCAGGTCCTTAGACTTGAAAGCCAGGTACACGGAGAGAAATACCTGATTAAAAATTAGTATAGTCTATCGTAATCGAAGGACAAACTCGCACTATCCTGAAA
>JAWWEM010000010.1:26589664-26623867 GCA_035582935.1 Ormyrus thymus
GAATGTTCGGAACGAGAACCGAACCGAGTCAAATAATTTAGGGACCCTAGGCGCAATTTTTCAAGCGGCATCGCTGCTTATTAGGCTTTGTCATAAATCAACCGCGAATTCGAAAAAATGATATTTCGAAATGCTATTTTTATACTTGTTCTTTTTATGATTAAAAATATTTTAATTATTGCTAAATTTATATTGAAAAAATGTTGGCGGTACTTACTTATTTAACGTAAAATCATAAAAAGTATGTTTTTTTTCACTTTTTTAATAATAATACTTTTTTCACTGAATGAGAAGACAAATAATTTTTTTTTATGTCTTATTTTCATATAATGTAAAGGTAATCAAACTGGTAAATATAAATTGAAATTCTTGAATCATCATTTTTGTCCTCCTTGTTGAATTATTTGGATGAGTAAGATGTTGATATTTCAAATTTTTGTTAAAAAATCTTTTCTACTCACCTGGCCCTACAAGATCGATAAAATCTTTTAAATAATAAATTTATATTACCGTCCTTTCGGCTACTATCACCTTACAGATATCTAAAATTGCGCCAAAAATTATAACAGTACCAACCATCTTAAATAGAACAGACCTAAATTTCACAGTAATCACGTGATCCGAAAAATACCAAAGAAGTGGCGCTGGCAAATGTGATGCCAACGGTAGTCCAGGGTGAATAATAATAGGCGTGTTGATCATTTAGGCGTTGCCGTCCCACGTTTCTTTTTACTTTTCCTTATTTTTAGTTTTCTTCATTATTTTCAAAATGGGTTTCAAGAAACTGGTTTTAATCCAAATCGTGGCTACCTTTTTACTTATCTGCTTCGTGAAAGAAGGTAAATTAAACCTTAAAATTAATTCTAAAGACACCTGTAAACAAAAACAAACATTTTCAAATTTCTTTCCTTTAATTAAAAACCTACACCTTTCAATGTTTTTAAATATTAGAATTTGCGAAAAAATTGTTCTCAAATGTAAATGTTATTTTCATGTCCTAAGTCTAAACTGTTTCTGATAACCTCACTTTTTTAAAATGATATTTTGTTTAAATTATTTTTACAGTCTATACAAGTCCTTTTCTTTGAGTTTTATATGGCTATGCATTGTTGTGTTTTTATGCAACAATAGAGACGTGCAGTCTGTAGTGGAATCCAAACCACTTAGCTTTGATATTACTTATTTATTTCAGGAATTTCCATAAAATGCTGGGTTTGCAGATCAGATTCTGATCCAAAATGTGCTGATCCCTTTGATAACTCAACAGTGCCAATTGCAGACTGCAATGAAGTTGATCCTTTAGAACATTTACCTGATGTTAAACCAACAATGTGTCGAAAAATTCGCCAGAAAGGTAAATTAAAACTTGTTCTTTATCAATATGAATTTACAAAAATTTAACTTGTATTTTATTAAAACAAATTTTAATTCTACAATTTATAAAATTGTAGAATTAAAACAAAATAGATATTCAATAAACAAATTTAAAAAATTTGAACAAAAAGACTCTGATAGTATTGCTCTCAGCTTATGTAAAACGACCTCTTAATGTTTTGATCCTTTTTTGAACCCTTCTCAAGCCAAGAACTTAGAATTTAGCAAAGCCAGCCATTTATTGTTTTCAATAAATTAATAATAAAATAATATTATCAACATTCTTTTATTCAAATTACTATCTAAGTGTCTGTAATTAACTTTTAATTCAACTTAAATTTGAAGAAAATTAAAAAAGATTGAATTTGAATCTAACTGTAAATTTTATTTACTCTATTATTATAGTAAATGGAGAATGGCGCTATTTTCGTAGCTGTGCTTTCATGGGTGAACCTGGCATTCAAGGAGATGAAAGATTTTGCTTAATGAGGACAGGCACGTACAATATTTTTATGGAATACTGTACTTGTAATAGCAAAGATGGATGCAACTCTGCTCCAGGACTTTACCAAAATCAATTTCTGCAATTCAGTGGAATCATTGCCACAATTTTTGCAACTTGGTTTTTCAGGATCTGAAAATTTTCTAAAAAAATATTTCAAAGCACCAAAAATACATGAGAAAATTTGTAACTTTTAGTTACACTTGATGCAATCGTTAAAATAGAAATTACTATTTTAAAACTATTAAGTACATTCTAATCGCAGTTAATTTTAACTGCAAATTAAGGGCCTAAATAGATTAACGTTTACAAAGCCTTTATGTCTACAAGCGCACAAAGAATCGAAAAACTTTAAAAAATGTACAATTTTGTATTGTTATAGTACAAATTTTGAAAAATTTGAGAATGATTGAATAATGTGCACTAATAATAACCAAGACAAAAAGACTGTTGATGCCGTCCAGATTAACTTAGTAATATTATAAGCAATTTAGTATTATTGTATATGTAATAATGTTTTTATATTTTTATATTAACATTTTTAAGTTGATGGTAACTTTGCCAAAATGAAAAGGTTTTTAATCATGTATATAATCATTTATACATAAAATCTAAATAAGAGAATAAAATGTTTTGCGAATTTCATTTTAATTTGTATAAGGGTTATTATACAATACAATAAATAAAAATTTTATATCAAATAAGTAGTTGTATTATTTTCTACAAAATCAAATTTTATAAATTTATATAATATGAGCGTATGATTAATAAAAAGTACACATGAAATAACGTAAACAATTGTAAAAATATCTTCACTTCTTTATTTTATGTAGAATAAAAATGTAAGAACTAACTAAAATTTAAAGAATATTACACTTTTATAAAAGATTGTATCAATTTAGTTTATAATAATTTATATCTATATTTTAATTAAGAACAAGAATATTTTTTGTACTGAAATCACTTTACAATTATAATCAAAATGCATTGCTAATAACTTAAAAACAAATTATAATAAATTGTAATACAAATCTCAAATTTTATTTTTTATTTAAGATGCAGATATTTTATAACGATTCAAGTAGAAAATTTAATATGCATAAAAATTACAATAAAACTTTAGGGTCAGTGGTGTTTAATTACTACATTAAAATTAAGACAATTAAAAATGTTTAACTGCTGTTTTGCAAATCTTACAATTATGATTCTACATTTATACATCAACTAATTTCGTAAATACTTAAAAACACTCATTATTCTGCATTTTTCGTACAACAATACTATCTACAAGTTTTAACTACACCCATGTAACATTTACATCACTTACAAATTAATGGACGGTTACAGTTGCTTAAAATCCTTACTTTGTACACAAGAAAGAAAAATGTTTAATTACTGATAACAGCTAGCTAAATAATATCCTTTAAAATAAAAAACATCTTTCTTGGCGCTTCTTTTACAATACAGATTCTTCAAACATTAAAATTAAACGACCGAGCACTTTATTCAAAATGCTGCCATTTTACAACTTGCTGTCCTGGTTTTGTCAAAGCTTGCTTCCACTGTTCACTGTAGGTTCCACCGCTCTCTGGCCCAATTACAAAATGGCCTACAGTAATTTTTTTACCTGAAAAACAATTCCACGTTATTATCCGGATTTGCTACAGCAGTGCACTTTTAAGCGAACTTCCTACCGAGCTTATTCTTCGAGACGAACTTGACGACGAAGCTGACGTCCTTGAGGGCTCCCTCGTAGGGGTTCTCGGCGACGACCTGCGCCTGATCGGCGTCGAACTTCATGGACACGCTGGGCTGGAACCGGTCGCTCTTCCAGAAGTGCGTCACGCGTCCGTTGTCGACCACCGACATTTTTATGTACATCTGGCCCTTGAGGGCCTCGTGCTCGTGCATCGTCTGCAGCGAGCAGCGAAGTCGCATCAGCGTCAGCACGAGTCGACCGCTGCTCACGTCCTTCTTGTCGCTCTTCTCCTGGCAGAGGGACATCTCCACCTGGCCCTTCTTGTTTTCTCTCTGAGAACGGAACGTTCCGTATTTGTTACATTTCATTTCAGTTCATTCAATTTTGTATTTTGTAAAACTTAACTAATGCTTATAGCTATGTAAAAGTAAAATTTTAAAATTAATGGCAAATGCCAGCTGCACAAATATTTGCCAACAAATTACAAAGGCAAAACTGTGACTTAATTCACTGTAAAAAAACTTGCTGCTCAGAACAATAGAGAAATCAGTTTTCTTATCTTTAACGCGCCGTTGCAAGTAATTAATTAATAAAAGACTTGAATTTAATTTCTAATAAACAGTGCGCTTTATTTCCCTCCCTCGTACGTTCATCAATTGCAGCACGCAGTCTTTATCAATTGACTCAATTATATTTTAAGCCCCTGCTATTTGGAAGTTACGTCATGGCACTTGAATCGTGAATGGAGCTTTTTGTCAGCCGTACTGTTAAAGAAGTTTATTGTCTTAAGCTCGTAAACTATTTTAAAACCACAGTCGCATAACTCGAACATTAAACTATCCGTGTATCTCCGCCCGCGCCGCTGCTTGTATTTTTAATTCAGAATCATTTTCCCTCCTAAAATTCGCAGCTCGATCGGTGCCAAAACGCCGATTTCAATCCCGATCTTTTGCATACACGTAAAACAAGAGAAAAGAAGGCAAAACAGCCGCTCAATGAAAAAGTCCGATGAAATCTTATAAAGACCTGTTAAAATTGGTGCAAATACACACACATAACCCGATACCGGCAGCATTTTACCAGGTCTTTCCGACAGGGTACACATCATCCACTTGAGCCGCAGCTCGTTAAGGCTCCCTCGCCCCCCTTGCTCACCCGCTCTTCAGCGCCGGAAATGCCGGAGGAGATGGGCTTGATGGTCCTCCACATGTCGCCGGTGGACACGTCCTGCGGATGCTTGGGCTTCAGCGGCTTGGCGGAGAAGTTCCTCGGGTCGAGGGGCACCGTCGTCGCGCCCACCGTTCGCCGCCTCTCGAAGGCTCGCCTCTCCGAGCCGGCGGACTCGGCGATCTTGTCCGAGCCCTTGCCGAAGAACTGGTTCAGCAGCTTGCTGCCCTTCGACTGCTGCTGCTCGGGGGCGCTCGAGCTGCCGCCGACGTCCTTCCCGTCCTTCTTCTTGCCGTCCTTCTTGTCCTTGCCTGGGGAATCGTCGTCCTCTGGATTAGGCGCTGGCTTGGCCGTTCTTACGGGTGGCTTTTGGGAACAGTCATCCGTGCGGGCAGAGCGTAGGCAGATTTATGCAGATCGCTTTTTGTTAATTCTTTTAAATAACTTGTTTCGTTTTATGAGCACCAGGAAGGATGCTTATTCGCACTGCGAGCACGGATGACAAATTCAAAACCTGTTTTTACTTTACTCTAACAGTATCGCGGTGTTTAAAAAAGCATTAAAGTTAATAGAAATCCCGTTCCGCGGAATTTCAGACACGTCGTCCAATAAATTTTCATCGGCAAAACTTTCCCATTACCTTTATCCTTGTCATTTTCCTTCTTCTCCGTGGCTATTAAAGGCTTGTCCTCGAGTATGGCGTAGAGAGTCGCGACCATAAACTTGGAGGCGGAGATCTCCTCCTCGACGACCTTCGATTTTCCGAACTTAACTTTTGTCTCCTTTCGCAGCGGGAACACGAACTCCTCGTTCCACTGGGGCCATGATTCGTTGCGCGTCGTGGTCTCGAACTTTTCCTTGCCGGGAATAAGTTTTACCTGGCGGCGAGAGAGAGAGAGAGAGGGGAAAAATATCGCTGTATTCGCAAGTCGAAACTTTGAGAATTAATCGAGTCGAGGAGAAGCGGATTGCGAGTTTGCCAGCTCGTCTCGGATAAATGAGCTGTGATACTTTGAAAATTTTGGCTTTCGATAATAAGCATTCGTCGTGAAAACGATCTTTTGTGAAATAAGCTTTGCGCGTAATGTGGGTCAAATCCAAACTGCTTTTCTTTCGATTTCTTGAAAATTCGAAACAAGTCTTATCTACTGTTCTTTCACACGATTCTTTTCAATTAAAAATAATTCAATTTTTGATTGGAGTTTCATCAGAAATATTATTAACCAATAAAAAATGTCTATATTTATAATTAAAGTTTACATTTACACAATCGAGGAAGTAGAATATCGCGATAATATTTTTCGATTCGAATGTGCAAATAAACAGGTGATCGATAAAAAAAAGAAATCGTTTCTCTTTTACATCGATGACTTAATGTGTACTTTCTTACGTGGATATCCAATTTCTCTCCTCCGCGACGATTACCGACTAATTATTCAGCTTTTATCTTCTTTTTTCCACAAATAACGCATTTCGAATATCAAAAAGACTAAATTAGAATTTAAAAAAAAATAAAACTCCCCGCGTCAGACACTTTCCGTTTTGAAAACACTTGTAAGTTTATGCGTTCAGCGACCTCTAAAGCGACGTTCGACGCGCCACCGATAGCTCTTTATCTCCCGTCATTAGCACCGCGACGTCTTCGGAAAACTCGTCGCTCCGCGCCTAACGTACACTTTTCCATCACCGTCCCTCCGCCGCTGCCAACTCTCGTCCGCGCGCATCCTCACCTTGACGACGTAGCTGTTGACGCGCGTGAAGCCGAAGTTCTGGGGCAGATGCCTGGCGCCGAGCACCGTGACCCTGAGGCTCTTCTCGCTCGGCGAGTGAACGATCCTGATGCCGAGCTCCGGCTCGAGGCTCGCGCTCGAGCGCTCGAGCGGCTGCGACACCGTCTTCAGGCCGCTGTCGAGGAAGCTCTTGATCTTTGCTATCGCCATAATTGTTACTGCTGCTCCCCCCGCTGGGCGCTCGAAGCGGCGCGACGAGCACACCGAGGCGGACGATAACCGAGAGTGAGTTATCGCTGCGCTGCGCCGTCTGCGGAGTCGCTGTTATCTCGAGAGCCCGAGCGGATAATGCTCATCGGGGACGGGTGGGGCGGCTTTTTCGGCGGCGGCGGCGGCGGCGGGGCGTCCGCTCTGGGCCTGCTATCGTTCGGAGATTTTTTTTACTATCTGAAACATAGAGAACGGGCTTTTTTGTCTTTTCAACGAGTTGTACTCGGGAGCATTGTTTTTTTGCCGATAAGCTTTGAAAAGGCTGTTGGGACAGTTGGAGAATTAGCGTGTTGAAGAATGTGTCGAACAGTTTTGGTATGCGAGAAGTAAAACACTTGAAAGTATTTAATGAGGTTTTATAAGAAATATAAAGAGCAAAAATGTGTCATTTACGTTATTTTTTCAATTTGAAAAATTATATAAATTGTCATCCGCTAAGCAAATCTTTCCAGACTTCAGTTGACGAAATAAAGATGTAATTAAATTTGTAATTAAAGACAACTATACATTTCTTAAAAAATTTGTGAGTCATTACGTTTCAGATTCATGAAACTTTCCACCGTAATCTCCTCTTTTGTGATATAACAGGTGCATATTTCTATTAGATTTATTCAATATTGGGTTTAAATTTTTTTATAAGTCTTCTAACCAGTTTCTCATTAAACTATAAAGCAAAGAATATAAATCATTTGATATAATAATTTAATTGCGCGATATGATGCTTTAAATTTCAAATTACAAAAAAAATCATCGAAGGTGAATGTTAACATCGAAATATATAAGCAGGTTAGATATAAATTTATGCATATGGCAAATTCATTACATTTGATAAGATTCTTATCGCGTAATCAGTCCACATTTTTTCCTCATACCTTTAGGCAAATAAAAATTACAGCACAAAATTCTTAATACTTTTTCCACGATAATCTTTAGCTCCTTTTTCCCTCCTTCAAAATCCCCCGCAAACAACGAAGTTATCGCAAACGGCAAACATCCTAATTGTAAAATTAAAATACCTTTGTTTAACCGGAATTACCGCTAACCCTCGCGTCAACACCGCAATTAGTCCCAATTCCAAGAAAAGCGCACACACCAAACTTATACCAATTTGCGGTGGCGAGTAAAAACTTAAAATTCCCATGTGCAGTCGCGGCGCGCGGACGAGCTCTTAATTGGCGCGAATTTCGGCTCTAATTAAGAACGGCGCATTCTAAAACACCGAGAGAGCAGAGAGAGAGAGAGAGAGAGAGAACGCGCACTTCCATGGAGGCAATCCGAGACCGAGAGAGTCGCGAGACACAAAGGGAGAAACACAGAAGGACGCGAGGCGTTTGCGAGGCGAGAGGCTCTATAGACCCTCTCGTGTGTACGTCCGCGCGATTGCAAATTGAATAATTTACTCGGGCTACGCTTTGAAGAATCGCTGCTGCCCGGAACGTTAAGCCGGACGGCGGCCGCGAATCGATTTCCCGGCGTGCGTCGTCGAGGCGCTGTCTCGCTCGTTGGCTTTGGATTATCAAGCCGGCCGAGTATGATTTTTACATTTTCAGGATGGGGGATGCTTCTCGTTCGGCCCTTGTTTTAGCTGAGTTAGTTTTCTGGATAATAATTGAAGAAGGTAGGGAACGTATGCGTTTAAAAATTTTAATTCGATTGTGAAAAAAGTTTTCAGAATCAATGAAATGTAAGTTCAGATGTACAAGTCATCGCGTATGACTCATAAATTTAAGTAAGGTTGATGATGTTTTAATGAGACTTATAGTAATGCGTGCTTTATGAATTGATACGAATTTTATAGAAATTGTACATTCGTGGAAAAAAAAATGTTTATTATAATTAAAATACGACATAATTTTGTAATCTAATCATATTCCTTAATGATATTATTTTGTTAACAAATTTACCGTTAGCAGAAATCTATAATAGGTTTATAAAAAAAAATGCTTCTAAACTTTCCCCAATTTTTTGTTCGTGATTTTTGTAGACAATAATAAAATCTTGGCGACTTTTACCAAATTCCTTTAACTAATTACTCAAACAAGCAATTAACCACGAAGAAATGTATTACCCTCCAAATACGCTCTTCGCTATAAAATCAATTTTTGCCGAGTACATCATCCAAGATTCGTTAAAAATCCAAGTCACAATAGAAATGAAACTAACATACCTACATCCGTATCGGGAGTCGCGCCCAAAGCTAATCGCTCGCCGGGTGAAATCTCTCCCCGAGAGAGCCTTCGGGACTCTGGCGCGCGCCGAGCGAAATATCTCGAACGGTCCGTTAGTTCGCATCAAGGAAAACGTTACCGGCGGCGCACCGTTCGACGTGCATTCCGCGCCGAATTGGCTCACGAGCTACAAAAAGAGAGCTCGCCGAGCGTTGACGCCGAGCGACTAGTCCTAATAAGCGGCTGCTTTGGAGAAAACTTGGTCGCCGGAGTGCAGGGGAATATCGAGCTGCGGGCTTCGAGGGGGCAGCGGACGCAATCGCGCTTTTTCGCGCGGAGAGCACACCGCTCGCAGGAGTGAGGATAATTTTGTGAAAGTTTCGCGAGGCTTTAATCTAGTTTTTATAGCTCGAAGGAATGCAGTGTGTACGAGTGAAAAAGCTTTCATTTGTGTCGGCGAGAATAATGGATTTGACATTGATCCGCAGAGTGTTAATAAATAATTGTAAAAAGATTGTAAGGACTTGAGGTTATTTATAAATAAAAAATTGTAAAAAAAATTCCAACAGATAAATTTTAATCATCAGTATACGTCAACGATTCGTTAAGATATAAGATTCCTTTTTTTTCAATAAAATAGTAGGTTAATGATTAATTTTAAACCACGTCTGCGTCATATTTTATATTTATCCAATAATTTTCAACGAAGAAAACTGCTCACGATTCCGTAGAAAAGTGAATAATTTATCATCATACAGAATATTTTTACAGAAGAATACGGTAAGTTAATTTTAACTTATTTGATATAATATATATAGCAAACTTTGCTGCAAGTATCTTTAAGATTAAAGCTTCACTGATATACCAAAGCTAAAATGCGGACTTGAATCGTAACTCGATGAAGATGATAAAATATTAATAGCCTGATTGCAGTTGACGTGAGCGAAATTGAGCTCGTTCTTTTGAACTGTCAGAACTAGCATTTTATTGTTGAACGTTAGTTCGTCCTACTTTGAGGGATTAAATTCAATTTTGAGATTAAAATTGTTGTAATTTGGTATTGTTATTATATTTCTTGAAAAATTCTGTAACACTGCTAAAGGAGAACGTAAAAATGAATTATTTTTGTCCATTTTTGTGTGTTTTATCTGTAATTTATAAAATTACGTTAAATTGAAAATTATGATTCAAAATATTATAAAACAATATAAATAATAAGTTGTTTTCAGATTCGCAGATTTTCCCCGGACAGACGGAAGATAGCATAACCCGCATATAAAAATCCGCCGAAGATCCTTCAACCTGTCAACAAAAACAAAATCGTTCCGCGTTTAACAGCTACCAATTCTCCTCTCATAACTCGAGAAAAGCGCAGAACTCAAAACAAAGAAGCTGCCTGTGCGAGACAATCGCAAAAGAGCCATTACATAAATCCGCGCTTACGGAAGACGTCTTAGGCGCTCGTTAAAAAAAAAAGCATAATTACACGGCACTTACACTCTCAGCGTCCCTGCCTCGAAAGCTCCTTTCCGCGCACTAAATCTCACCGGAGAGAGAAACAGATAGAGAGAGAGAGAGAGAGACGCTAGAATCGTTAGAATCCTTTTTTTGCAGCACTGCGCCGAACGTTGCTGCTGCTACTGCTGCTGCACTTTTCTCAAGAGTTCGACTAACTGCGGCGTCTCGTTAACGTGGAATCTCATCATCGAAACGGTGAGAAAGAGAGAGAGAGGGAGAGAGAGGCAAGGGCGTGGATGCAATTTCCGCGCGCGGCGCTCCGCCTCGCGTCGAGTAATAATTGACGTTTCGGAATTTTCGCGCGCCGCCGAGAGCGTCGGGCTCAATTAGCGATTGCGGCCCTCTTGCGAGACGTAAACAGAGCTGTTTTGGACCACGGACGAGTAAATAGGTTACTTTTGGAACGGGAAGGTTAGGAAAATATTTCAATTTTTTTTCCAACTCGTTTGCTTTTTGAATCATCGTGTGGTGAAAGAGTCACTTTTCAACCGAATTTATGGAGTGTCAAGTTTATTTTTCAAGTTTACTGTTCAGTGAACCTGATAATTAAGATTTGCTTACGTCAAATACCTGACTTCTTGAATGCAGCAAGCGTATTTTAAGGATTAACCGCTACGCTAAGCAAAATTCATCGCACGTGCGGTATCTTAATTTGACCAATCAAAAAATGTACGTTGGTCTTATTCCTTGCACCTCAATAATTTGATTTGCTGCAGATTACATAAACTAACAAATGAGCGTATCAATACTTTTTTAAGCCTCTTAATAATGATTTAATTAAACTACCTCCTGCTTCTCCTTAATTACCGGTATGTTATTTTTTTCTATTCTCTTACTCGGCTAAATATCCAAGAACTGAATTGAATGTAGCATTTAAAACCGAATAAGACCTTCCACGTGGTGAGAAATTCCCAGAGTCACATGCCATGGAAGCTTCCGCATATAATTCGTTTTAATAAAAGCACTACTTTTCTCTGCTGTACAGTCGACGTGTTACCAACTGCTAAATGAGCTAACGGTATTGACGTATTGATTTCAGCAAAAAACTTTATACCTTTACCTTTTTCCTTATCTTTTTGCGCCTAACGATTTAAAGCAATAAAATTATTTCTAAAACGTTGATAGTCTGGATTTTTTCTCGGATAAGTTTTTAACGTTTATACCGGTGTATAAGTCACGTTTAAAGAATGCTTGGAAGATGCGAGCATCATCACATCTTAAATTATACTAATCATCGTTTCATCAAATGTAATTGTAAATAATTTTTATGCCGAGTAACGTTAATGGTAGCGAATAAGTGTAGAGCTTTTTAAAAATTATGGCCGATGGTTAATGGTATGGTTAAAACAATGGCTGTCGTGCATTGATTTAGTACGTTACAATTTTATCAGTTATATATCTTGCATGTGTGTGCGAATTAAGCATATAAACAAATTGTATCATAAATTTATTCATGTTTATACAATATTTTTTCGAATAAAAATTTATTGTAACCTAAAGGAGTAAAAACAAATTGTTAAAATTATAATAAAAATGTATAGATTCCCGAAATAAGAAATTTGTATATCCTTGTCTTCACAGTATAAAATAAAAATTACGTAAAGATTTCAAGAATTATTTGATGATTCATAATGCTTATACCGTGCGATTTCCAGCAATACGTACAAGCTACTTTTTCCCTTCTTAATACAGTCACATAAGTCATACCATTGTTCATAAATAATTTGTTTTCAAACAAACGCGTCACAAGTGCCTTGTAAAAAGACAGGATAATAAGCTGGATAACGACCAAATTTTCAAATACCGCAGCCTGCGTCCAATCTAAATACGAAACTCCGCTGCCGTGACAGCGGCGCAAAAAATCCCGAAGCGCGCAACAATCAATCCTTATCCATTTAGCGCCCGTTTAAGTCTCGGCTTCAGCAATTAAAAATTAACAAAGCCAACCTCAGCGCGAGAGCCCCGGCGCGTAAAGCAGCGTGACATCACTCGCCTCGGCTCTCACATAATTCTAAACAACTCGCGCCTTATTGTTCACGCACCGCGAACTCCATCCGCGGCTGCGACGAAAACGCGCGCGCGGCGCCGAAAAAGAGGAGAAAAAACGTCCGGCCGAATAGGACGACAATACTCGCGCGCGAGTCGAAGGAGCGCCGCCGCATTATGTCACCTGGGGCGAGAGCGAGGCACATCCGCGCGATGCAACAGGTCTGCCTCCTCTCTTCGATCCGCAACCGGATCCCCCCCGCGCGACGGCGGAGCTGCGCGCGCGTGTGAGCGTGCGTGCGTGCGCGCGTGCGTTCGGATTCGCGGATTTATAACCCGAGAGAGCTCTCCGATGTTGTCCCTCCCACTCGCGACTGCGAGCGCACACCTTGCCGGCTGGTTTCGCGAGGGCGACGCTGATTATAGGTCTGCCGTCGTCGAGGTAGTAACCGAGACGCTGGCCGCGCTGGGGCCGCTATTTTCGAAAAGCCACGGGCTATTTCGAACGAGGAAACTGCGCGCTTTTTGCTAAGAGGCTGGGCAGCGCGCGCTTATGGAAGAAAAATGAGCGCGACCTTCGGGAGGATGAACGACTGTCGCGATTTTTCTTTCGCGCGGAAGACGGATCTTAAGGGTTTCGGGTGTTGGCGAGTGAAAACTTGACGATCGGCTCTGACGAGTGAGAGGCGCATTTTTGACGAGACGCTGTCACTCGTCAAAAGTTTAGAGAGTCGGTCGTACGTGCAGCTTCGTCGGTGTTTCTTTTTTTTTTTCAAAGGTGAAAGTTGCAAGTTGACTTTTAACCGGGGCTTCCGATAGTTTGCACCATTTATAGATCTTTACGCGTTTAGTGCGCTGGCTTTTATGACAAGAACGCGCGCTCGTCGTTTTTTAAAAGTTTTGGTTTAGCTACTTAAAAATTGAAAGCCTCGCTCCCGTAAATAATTTGCACGTAAAACATTGGGGGAAACTATTTAACGAGAGGTGCTCAATACCGGCAATTACTCGGAAGTCCCAAAGTAAATGCACTTGCGCGTATTTTATTTAGATAAACAGAGTCGCCTTGACTGGGAATATTAAGGAAAATAGACGTCGAACTCTGAATCACGAAGTCGATTAGCGACGTTAGTTTTAACTGTCAGCTCTCGAAAAACACTTCCTCATACGGCGAACGTATAACTCTTTTCCAATTTTCTTGCACTCCCAGCCTTCGCTATCGGCGTTTAAAAACCAGCACCCAAGTTTCGCCTTTATTGTCAGCGCACACACGCTCGTTTTTTTTTGCGCAAAGTACGTTGTACCGCGTTCTCCGTTCCGGTCGAGTAGCGAGCAGCTTCTTTTTTTTTCCCCCCCAATCAATTCCTCGCCTCGTCTTTCCGTCTCTCTATACGACCATCGAGGCTCGACCGATATCAGTCGCGAGCAGCGACGCCTGAATCGAATTACGAAGAATCTCTGCGCAATTCTATCGAATTACGCAGAGATTCTTAGGAGACGTCAACTCTAACCTTTCCTCGTGGCCAGCTTCCTTCCCGCGTGAATCTCTCCGGAGCAGCTGCACCGTTCGACTGAAAATACAGCAGCGAGGGGCCGCGGGGACGGACTGCTGGGAGGGAGCGCTCGCACTCGTTTACTACTGTCGACTGTTCTCTCGCCGGTGTGGCCGCGCGCGCCGAGAGCATTTTGTAGAGAGAGAGGAGAGAGAGAGAGAGACCGGGAATGCGAGTTAGCGCCGCCGTCATCGGCGTAGTTGAAGAAGGTAAGGCCGGCTGTGTGGGCTCGGGCGCGACTCTACTTGCCCCGGTGTATATAGAGAGCGCGCAAACCTGCCGAGCAGAGCATCTATACGTCCAGGCGCGGAACGAGATCGGCGCAGGCCCTGGTCACGGATTTATAGCGACTAGGTCGTTGCGATGATTCAGGGGGAGAGAGGGGATTGGGCTTCGGGGCGGATGGGCTTTCTTGAAAGAAAATCAAAAGTTCAACCGTCGATTTACGTATTTTCTTTATTCTAGATCCGATTCGCATTAATCAATCGCATCTCTGCGGATTATAAGCATTGATAAATCGTAACTAAAGCGTATTCATGCGTAATTTCCATTTATTCAACGGGCTGGAATCGAGAGAAATGCAGATGATGATAATACCATTTTAATTAATGCATTTCGTATACAAATAAGATTAAAGATATAACATTAGAGAAACTCATTTGGAATTCATTTCGACCTGCATAATCCTATAATAATGTATTCGCTACCCTGCCGGAAAGACCTGGTAAACTGGTGCAAATACACACGTGTAACCCGATACCCGTATCAGGTAGTTTTCTCCTCCCTTGTAAAATTTTATAACGATTTATCGGACCTTTTCGACAGGGTGCATCTCAAAAAGTATTATTTCGACGATATTTCACAGTGTCAACATTAGGTGATCCTGCTAACAAAATATACTGGTAATACTTAAGTACTTTGACGCAGTTTGAAGAATATTTTTAACCACCATTTGAATCAATTTTTTTTAAATTTATAATAACTACATTTTTTTTCCTTATGAAGCTTTAACATCTACAGAGGCATTTTGAACAAACTTGAGTATAAACATAAGCTACGAATTTTCTTTTCATTCTAAGTGGTTCAATTCCAATGTCAGCTGCTTACATTACCATACTATTTCAATACACTTATATTAAAACCGCGAAGCAATTCATAAGTGAACGCTCCAGGAAGGACAGCACTTACAGCTCCGCCCAGACTCCCAGCTCCCCGATAAATTTCCTCCAAAACCGGCCAGAACACAAGAACCAGGCACGCGCGTCACAGTGCCTTATTTACAATATAAATAAAAGCCGCCCTTGAGTAAAGCGCCAAGAGAGACTTTCCCATTGTGTTCGCGGGAAGAACGCGAACGCGTAGCCCCGCTTCGTGTCCTCTGCGCAGATCTCGAGCCGTAAGGACGCGCGCTCAACGACAATGGATTTGTTTAAACGACGCTTAGGAATGCATTATGTGCGCGTCGTGCCTCGCACCCGCGATGAATGCGCGAGAGCGCGATTTTCATTTTGCGCGCTGCATCCCGAAAAGTCTAACCGACGCTGGATTTGGATTTGTAAAATGTATAGGCGCGCGACACGTCGGCACCGATGGAATGCGAGATAATCCATAATTCGACGTTGACTCCGCGCTTCCGAGGCGCGAATGTCTTCAAATTTCAACGGGAGCACGAGGATCGTTCGTTCTGGATTTATAATTAAACAAATTTATTTTTTGTTTTTTTGTAGAAATGTAAAAATGAAAGTTTTAATAAGTATAATGTAATTGTTACAATACGGAGCTCAATTGGATATCAGCTAGAAAACCTCGCGTTCTTCAAAGATATGGATCAATGTTATTTCCTCGGAAACTCAAGTGATTGTCGCCTTCACGTGTCATCCGCAATTGAAAGCAAGTAGTTGATATATTTTCATTTAAGTACTATGAGATTTATTTTTACAATCAAGTAACACACCCCTAGTAGAAATCAAACCATTTTTAATGCTTTGAGATTAAATTTTAGCATTTAATGGCCAATTATGGTGTATTTTTTGGCCATTTATGAAAAACTGGCCAAATAATGCTCTGAAAATGTTTTCAATTTCTACCAGGGACTTGGATGGTTTCAACTAATTTTCGTTTATTTACGCAAAACATTTCAAATAAAAAAATGAATCACAAAGATCAATTTCAAATGAATAAATTCTGAATGCTTTTAATTTTAGAGCTCCTAACTGGATAATTCTTGAAGTATTTCTATAAGACTCTTGAGTCACTAGCTGCGCTCCTAAGCATATTTAATTATGTCAATTGAACGTGATAATATGCAAGGATATTTACCAGACGAGGTACACATATGTGACGATGACCTTCTCTAGTATGTCCCAAATGGGACTAGTGTAAGCTAAACTTTTAATCAATTATTTAAATAATTTTAAGAAACTAATGAGAAATTCATCTTTGATAATGCAATCAGAATGAAAATTCATAATGAAAATAATAGGTTTAGGCTTCTCTTCAAAAACTTATAATATACAGCTTCTCTATTGTAATTTTATATTACAACGCTTATAACGACACATTGACACCTCATACAATGTGAGCGAGATGTGTGAGATGTCAATTTCTATTGACACAAACTTCAAAATCTCCACAGCAGCTTTTTCTAATCAGGATATATCCCCTAGACAAACGCAGCTGGAGTAGGAAGTAATGTGTGAGGTAAGAAAAAAATAAAAAAACAAAAAAAATTAAGAACGGGAATCAAGTGAGAATCACCGACTAGGCTATCACTGTAGGCTGCCGGAGTGGCTGCTGGAGAGGCCCGGCTTGAAAAAAAAAAATATTACAATGCTTATAGAGTTGTATTAATTATTTCAGAAATTATTCATATATTACTTACTGCAACTAAGCTAAATTAATCGTACAAGAAGTTTAGAAGAAACCCCTTCTGTAAAAGAAATATACACCACCGCCTACGCAAAGTGCATCCACTATAATGAGAATGATAAAAGCTATTTGATAGCCGTTTGAACATTTTACCGCGCTGGCGGCATTTTCTTTACAATTTTCACCCGTCGACGTTTTTACTTCTGCAAAGATATTATTAGTTTTTTAATCAAAACAGAAATCTGTGTGATTGATATACTTTAACAAAAGAATATTCAACTATACTGTACCGGGCAATATAATATGAAGTACTGTGCTAGTTTCAGCATGCTGCTTGACAGCTGTCAATACAGCAGTCAGTACTTTTTGGCGCAAGAAAGCTTCAGTGAAATTGCTTAATTGGACGTAAGTTACAACACCGACATTATCTAACACGCCAGAGAATGTCAAGTTAAAATGCTTCTTATTTTCTGAAAAAATAGATTTAAGGTTAATTTTAATATTTCAAAAATTACAATAACTTTTTCACTTCAGCATTGCACCTAGTTTTAGTTACTTACCTTCAGAAGTTCCGTTTATTACGTACTTCACTTCGTCATATCCACGAGTTAAGATTACATTTTTCTTTTCCAAAAATTGTAAATTCACTGATTTTGTCTATTAAAAAAAAAAATTTAGAAAAAGTTAATATCATATACGTATGAAAACAATTCTTATGTTATCAAACCTTTTTTATATACCTTTTTGTAATCAAAAGATGAAAGATCAGAAATGTAAACTGGAGAGCTAAATTTTGGATACGAATTAGCTTTATCAATATTAATTGTTATGGTCGTATTTGTAGACCTTAGAGGATTTCCAGCGTCCTAAAAATATATTCATTTTTGCTACAAGCCATTTTTATATTCGTGGATCAAAGTAATAAACGTGAGTAGTATGGCAAAAATACTTAATTTTTAGTTAGATTGAAACAAACATAATTATAAAAATTGTATCCAATATATATATATTTTTTTTCGAAATGGTATTTTTATAATTTTTTTTATTACCGTTGCAGTAAGATTTAAAGTGACATCTTCGTCCAAATCAATTGTCGCTGAAGTAGTAAACATAGCTGGAAATATTTTCGGATCCTCTTTACTTCTACCTATTTCTGTAATTAAAAAGCCATTTGCATTCTTGTCGTTTTTATCAAAACTGAAAGTAATGCGTTCGTTCGTCAAATCGACATCCTTGGCTACTATTGGAGAAAGATGATCAAAGTTGAAACCTTTTGGTATTGGCATCGGCAACTTGTACGCGTCAGGCTTTGTTACAAATGACGGATCGTGGTTGTTGATATCGTTAATCGGCAGAATAAAATCCTTAAAAAAAATTTTAGCGAATTGACAGCAGATCAATCTTAACAATTAGTTAATTGATTACTCTGTCGGAAAGATCTGGTAAAATGGTGCAAATACACACATATAACCATTATTTTCACCAATTTTACCAGGTCTTTATAAAGTTTTCTCGGACCTTTCCAACAGGGTAGTAAATTTACTTACAATCGAAATGTAATTTGTATTATTACAAATAAACTTCACATTGATTTTCATTTCTGTAGCAGTCTGGAATAAAAAAGTCGAAATTTAAATTTTCAAATAATTTTTCGCTCACATTTTAATCAAATTACCTCAAGTATTTCATACTGCTCGAAGAAATCGTTTACTTTTAAGGAGAACGTTTCACTCTCGAAGCTCGGCTGGTAGAGATGAAAAAAATTAAATACCGATTTATAAGGTATCTCCAAAAATTTTACCTATAAAATAGGAATTATTACTTCCTTGTTAACTAACTTTGATGTAACGCTTCTTTTCATCGTCAGCGGACTTTTAAACTAGTTTGACTAAATTTAAACTCATTTGTCGGTATTTACACGGTTATTACGCTAGGTACTTTTCTTACCTCAGAAATACTCAGAAACTTGCTTGGTATTCTAGTTGTGAGCGAGAGAAATAGAAAAGAGGCAAGAAATTTACGTTTTCTTTAAAATTTTACCAAAGCAGTATTATAAATAAATGTTTCGAGTATGCTTCTTATTACTATTTCGGAAAGCTATCTAGAGCGTGTAAAATCTTTTGTATATTGCATTGCATAACTGAGAACGGATTGTAACTTGACTCGAATATTTCTAAGTTATGTTCAATCTATTAAAATGATCCGAGAGTGATCTGAAAAATCGTTACATCAAAGTTAGTTGACTAGAAATTAAAAATACCTATTTTATACTTTCCTGGCCATTTTTTATACTTTTATGTTTAGAGTCCCGTCAACGTAACGCTTTTTTCCGTCAACTACTGATACTATTAAATTGGTTATATTTGCAATTTTGAAGTTGCATATTTCTGTATCTGGTTTAGCTATATCATTAATTGGTTTGAGTTTGATTCCATTTTTCCAAGTGCTATCTTCAATTTTTACTCCTTTTTCGTCATATAGAACGCAATCAGCTTCGTCTTCTATATAGTTTAAATAAATAAGTGTCATTACTGATTTGATTTAATATGTTTATACCGATTTAAAACATCGTGTACGATTTTAATCGCGATCGATTGAAATAATAATTATTATAAACAGCGCTTCAACTGAAATTTGAAAAGAAAGTCACTTATATAAAGTATTAAATGATTAATATTAAATATTCATCTAATTGAATATTTAGTATTAATCATTTAATACTTACATATATTATATACGATTTACATATATTTTGTTAAAACATTTTAAAGCGTACTTATAGAAGATCTTTTACAAATTCTTATTAGACCGCCTTAGACCGCCGGAATTTCAACAAAATAATTTTTCCAATATAAATGTGTTCTGAGATCCCTTACATAGAGCCCAAACAAGGACGGTGCGTGAGTCAGGTCATGGCGCCATATGGCGTCATCACGGCGGTCTAAGGGTTAATTTAAACATTAATACTTAGTATTGGAATCACTACAGATTTTTTTAAATCTTTTTTTCCCGTAGCTTCGCCAAAATATTTCTTTGTTGATACTGTTGAATTATCGAATAAAAATCGAATGATCAAAATTAATAACGCGAATAATAAAACGATACTGTACTTGCACATTTTCCTTTTGCAAATAGAATTGTAAAAATATAAATAGCAATGAAGTAATTATAAATATACTTCATCTTGAACTATTAATTTAGGTTTAGTTTACTTCAAACTGCACTTTTTTACTTCTCTTTTACTCACGTAAATGAAAATAACTGAAAGTATTATCGTTGCTTTGATAAATTTATCTGGTCAGTATCTATGACAGGAATGGTGGGGTTCACAATCTAGTTTTGTAAGTCATAATCTAATCAACAAGTATCGACTACGTGACTTATGTTCCTAATCCAGCGAGATTTTGAGACATGAGAAACTGATCCATTAAGTGCTTTAATACCTTGGAAATAATTTTTTTTTTTATTCATATTTAATCTTTATTAAGTTTGTTAAAAAAGTTTTATAATAATAAACTTTTCAAGAATATTTTTTTTTTGTTTAATAATTGTAATTGATCTTGATGTTTTCAATAATAGTACATTATGCAACAAGAGGCAAAAGTAGAAGATTTTTTCCGCGGGTGAGTTTACTGCCCGAACGAGAATATTTTTCGCGAGGATGCGTTTACTCTCCGAGCGAAGCGAGAATATAGTAAGGGCAAATATTGCAAGAGCGAAGCAAAAATATTGTAAATGACGAAACACTTTCTCGAAAGTTTTGAAATTTTTGAAAATTTTTGGAAAAAATTTGCTTTTGCCCCACAACATTTTACTTTTTTCCCGCAAGTTGTGCGGGAAAAATATGTCACTTTTGCCCCGCTTATCAAGGGCAAAAAGTGGGTTTTTCGGTCAGGTGTGGAATAAAATGTATTTAAATTATTTGTGATTGGGTGTAAATACTTTAAAATGCAGAACATCTGATCTTATAACATTGAAAAGTAAAAAAAGTATATTTTACATTTCTTTATTTAATTAACTATTTACACAGCCGAACATAAATAGTTTTACAATAAAATAAAGTTTTTATAAATTATTTTATAATTAAAAATAAAACAGAAATTACTATTGGTCATACAAAATGTACATTTTTTGAAGTTAATTATCAATTATTTAATCTTCTTTTAATATATAAATAAAATATGAATATATAGATTATTAATAATCATATTAAACAACTTAAATAATATAATATTTAAACTTTTAAAAAAAAATTGTTTGATAGTTTTAAATTGGTCCACTTTTAAATTTTTTTTTCAAACTTTTATTAAAAATTGCATGATCTATAAAAGATACGGATTCCTGAAGAGCTTTTAATTTAGTTTTCAAAATTTTCAATTTTTCTTTATGAATTTCTTCTCGCTGTTCAAGTTGCATTTTCAAAAGCTTCATTTTTTTTTCGTGTTCTGCTCTTTTCATTTCAAGTTCATAATTAGATTTTTCTTCATAGTTTTTCAAAAGTCTATAATTAAAATCGTCAATAACTTCCACTTTTCGTTTTCTTGTTAGAACCACATTTTGACCATTACGATTAACATTATCAACTACTTCAAATTGTTGTACTTCGCATGGTTCAAACTCATTTACATTAACCATTTGCCTGCAATTTAGATTATTACAAATTTATAAAGAAAATTATTATTAATAATAATACTTTAATACTTTACTTATGAGCACTTACCCATTGTCATCAGGTATGAAATATAATACATCTTCATTAGGCTGAACTGCTTGTTCATAAGGTTGAACTGCTTCTTCTTCAGGTGCCATAGCTTCTTCATTTATTGAAGATTTAATGTTCTAAAAAATTAGTTTTATTTCAACAAATAGAAATTAAGTATATTTAATTTGCAATACTTGCTAAAAAATTAACCTTAGTTTTTTTCAAAGAAATAAAATTAAAATATAAACATTTTATATATTACGATTTTCAAAAACGTTGAGAATAATAGAAAATATATAGTTTTAAAAAAACAATGTATATATACTAACCAGGTCTTGATAAATTTTTGGAGAAAGGCAAACATCAAAAATATGTTGATGATTCTTATGATCTGGATTAATATTTATATCTGCTTCTATCACCCATTGATAATAAGCATCACGAATTTCGCTAGAGTCTCGATTCATCTTTAAACTTAACTCTTTCCAATATGCTTCATTCATTAGAATATTATTCTCAGAATAATTTTGCAGAACATATTCCATTACATATTTTTTTTCTTCACATGAAAATAACGACATAATTTAATATGTACCGGTTCTAAAACTTGCACTTTTAGTTCGAAGGGACACAAAAATGAAATTCGTGATGAGGGTGCAGGGTTACCAATAGGTAAATGTTTAAAACATTCGAAAATAACGTTTTATTTTTAAAATAGATGTAAACATAATATAAATAAATAAATAAATAAATAAATAAATAAGAAATAATTAGGTTAATACTCTCTTTATACTAAATATTTTTGTTACTTTATTTGGTCAAATAATTTTTACACAATTATTAAACCCAACTAAAAAAATAATATTTTTCTTAAAATCTTAAAGAGTGAATGATTTATTAGAATTCAGAATAGTTTTGCGAAATCTACTAGTTATAAAAATGAATTTAAAGATACTCTAAAGTGCACGAAATGTGCACGTTCTGCGAAAATTGAAATACGTATTTACCGCGAAATGTACTGTAGCTGCCACGAGGCGTCGTTGCGATCGGTGAATCTGTGAAGAAAACAATAATTATGTGTTGACAAAAAAAAAATAAACATACATACACATGACAAGTGAAGTGCAGCGCGCAAAGTCGCAACTCGAGGTCGTTCGCGCTGCAAGCGCTCATTTCGACTTCTCTCAAAACTAAAATCCGCTCAGCTCTTTAAAGGGCTTCGGATCGTTCACAAATCCCTGAATAATCTAATAGAGCATAAGCAGTTGTCCGGTAAATTAACCGATAAATGCGGATGGTCTCGAGAAAACAAAGCAGTGATCTTGTGATGCTGCTACGCGAATCGGGCGAAAAAACGAGAACGTAAACAAACAAGTGTGACAAGAAAGAGAGATAGAGATTGTACCGTATGTGGATATTCCGCATGCCATTGTCGCGCAGTGCCGATAAGTTGCGTGACATGCTGCGCGCAAACGGAAAAGAACAGTTGCTGGATCAGTGTGCCACGTTATCTTTCGCCCACGGAGACTAAAGTGTAAGGAGAATAAGCGAAATAACGTAATATTGTAATTTGGTTTAAAAACTTTGTAAAGAGGTTAGTTTCGCATGTGATAACAGAAGGCGCAAATGTCTGTAATTCTGGCTTAGCTGGGTCTCTGGCCCAATTATCTCGTGCCCTTTTATTATAATGAAAATTATTAATTATTATTAATCTTACAAGAAAGATTCAAACTAAAGCACAATTCATTAAATACATACTTCGAATATATACACATTTGATCCCATCAAACGTTCCTATTTTCATGTAAAAAAAAAACATTAAATTACGTAAAAGTAGAATGCGCAAATCTTGTTTTTAAATTTTAAATTCATCACTGCAACCGCCGCGTTTGAGCGCCATGTTGGAAGTAACTGATAACAGAGCTGACGGTAGCGGATTTTGCAAGCAAAGTCCCCGCAAGTATTTTCAGATTGAGATACATCTGTATTATTGGGTTCGTCCTCCTTACTCTAGTCTCAATACTCTCGCCTCTCACAGTTTCACCGAGCTTTTTTTTGAGTGCGTCAAAACCTTTCTCTCTCACTCCCACCCACGTACGGACAGTTACGCACACGTCGGATTGCTTCACACGCGCGCGCCGTACCCTACTTGCAAAAGAGTGAAAGAAACTCTCCGCGTCGGTGAGGTGGGATCCAGCGACGTTCTCGCGCTGCTACGTGTGGGTGGCCCGCAGGAAAATATCAACTGCTAAACTCTGTTTCTGTTTCGACAGCAATTTTCCCAAAGGAGAACTGTGAATGGGTTGCTGGTGAAAGAAAAGCTGGTGTAGCGCGGTTTTGTTGTGGTGTTTATGTTCAAAGAATCCCTGGATCCACAGGTTACTGGAAAACATATGCATACTTTTTGAAGAAGCCAGCTCTCCTAATACGGCAACCTGTGAGTTGGAGAGGAAGGGTATGACACTGTGAGAGCTAGTTCCTGATCTTCAGTGCTAGCGAAAGTCTCACATGGATGCTAGAAGAGGTAAGCTGTGCTAGTCATAATTATATTTAGCTAGTTGTTTCAAATTTGAGCTGAGTCTGCACGCTCTTTCCTAATTGTTTCTTTTTCCTGCTATTTTAGAAAAGTGTGACTATGTATTAAAATAGCTAGTTAACAAGCAGTTTCAATTTGCAAGAATGCATTTTTCTGTACCAGACACTCAAGAACTCATTGATGAAGCTGGCAATGCTTATTTGGTAATATTTTCACTTACTAATGAACTAACTTAAAGCTTAGGTATTAGTAACCATTTTAATAATCTAATTTTATTGATATACTAAAATGAATTAATTAAAAATGTGTTTTTTAAAAAACTTATTCATCTCATTTCTCAGATATGAAAATAACTATTACAACTTTTACTTTACTTTTCTTTTAGAAAGATTTTTATATTTATGCAAAGTTTTTCATTATTTTCATGAAGTTTTCGTTTATACATGAAATTTTTAAATTACAAATAATAATAATAATTAATTAACTAATTAATACAGTATACGTTATATTTGATTTAGAAAAACTTTTGGATTATTAAAATAAAATTAAAATAAAAAGTAAAATTATGCATTAATTTTCAAAAATTATGCAATATGTTATAATAAACATTGAAACAGCAATTGTATAATTTATGTCAATCTTCATTCATTTTAATTTTATATTGTGTGCTAATTAGAAAATTGTTTTAGGGTTACAATGTGCACATCAATGGTTTATTCCACTGCACTGTCAGGTATAGACAGCTTCATAATCTTCATGAACAGCTAACAAAGGATTTAGACATACCCTTACCACCGTTTCCTCCAAAGAAATTTTTTCCTCTAACAGTCATTCAACAAGAAGATAGAAGACTTACGTTAGATAAATATATTCAAACAATTGGCCAAAATACAAGTATAAATAATACTGAACTGTTGAATGGATTTTTATTAAATGCACAATTAGAAACTGCAAATGGATCCGTTCAAGATGGAACAATAGAAGTCTTCCTTGTGAATGGTACAAAAATTAATATTGATGCTTCAGTCGCAGAAAATTCTGGCCAAATTTTAAAGGTAATTTTTTATTTATTGAAATTAACAACTTTTTTTTTACTACAAAAATTAATTTTGCTACTTTTGTTTCATAGAAAGTATGTAATCAAATTAAATTAAATGAAAAATTTCTTCCATATTTCTCTTTGTTCATCGTATTTCAAGATGAAGAGAATTTTATTAGTAAGTATTTATTATTAAATCAAATTTGCTTTGTATATTAAAAATATTTTATTTAAAAAAATTATTTATTATTTTAGTATTGCGAAAACTGCAAGATTTTGAATCACCAATCATTACTCAAAAAAATTTACGTAAAATAGGAACTAGAATAGTGATAGCAAAATGGTATTGGGATACTGCATTTGATTTAGAATTATATTCTGATCCAGTTGCTTTGAATTTGTTATATATTCAAGCTACTGCTGAAGCAGATAGAGGATGGATATTAAGTACAGCAGAAGTTCAAGATCAGTTAGATGGTGCAAGAGAGCAAAATGCAAAAAGAGAGGTAATTTTCAATTTTTTATTATATTTTAAATTTTGCAATACTCTAGAAAAATTAATATAAAAAAATATTCAATTTTCTAAAAAAAAACATTTTTTTATTAGTATTTAGAAATTATCCGTTCATTAAAATTCTATGGATACATACAATTTGCGCCTTGTATCTGTGATTACCCTCAAACTGGTTCAAAAGTATTAATCTCTATAGGAAAAAATGAACTAAATGTAAGAATCTTTTCTGCTGAAAATGATCAACAAGAACTCGGCTTTAAAGTTACTAGAATGCGTTGTTGGCGCATTACAACTCTGCACGAGGTAAATTTCATAAATTAATGAATTTAATAGTTAAAATTGTTGAATCAATGCTTAAATTTACGTTATCAGGGAAATGATAAATATGAAGAAAATCCTGAGTGCAGTCTTGAATTATCTTTTGAATATTTAATGGCAAAAGATCATTTGCAATGGATAACTATTTCTTCTGAACAAGCCATACTGATGTCTGTGTGTTTACAATCAATGATTGATGAGCTATTGTTAAAAAATGTTGGAGGTGTGAAAAGTCAAGAAGCAACTGGAAAATCGTGGACCTACGTAACAAGAGATGGATATAGTAAAACTCTTATGGGATCTACACCTTCAGAGTCATTTAACAAAAATATTAAAGTAAAATGAAAATCATTTTTGTGAAATTGCAATTTAATAATTAAAATAATACTTATTTCCGTATTTTCCGTAGGAGCAAGAAAATAGCCCTCGTCCGAAAACAGATCCTATAATTAAAAAGATTACCGAGAGATTTTCGGCAGTTAAAGTTAGAAAACCAAGTGTAAACAGATCACCTCTTCCGCGACAAGAACGAAGGTTCAATTCTGACGGAGACTCATTAGAAAATAATGCATTTTGTATGATAGGAGATGACGATTTATAAGAGAATCTCTGTTTTTAAATCTGTTCGTTGCCATGTTAATTTTTTATTTACTTTTTCGTAAATTTCATATGAAGTAAGTTAAATTCATTAAAAAATTGTATTATTAATTAAGCTACTAATAATGTGATCTGGATAAGATCATTTAAAGTTACTGGAATTTGAAAAAGAAAACTTAAAATTCCAAGAAATATATCCGAATACAGTACTTATACGAAAAAAATTTTCACTAAAATTTAAAATTACACATTAAAAATTAAGAAATTGATTTTCTAACTTGTTAATTATAGTATAAAATATTTTTACACGAATAAGAGTAAAGGGATCGCATCCTTTCTTTTTAAATTTTATAAAATTTATAGATGAAGATATTTTTTCGTATCAGTATTTTAATTAATATGTGAATGCGTATTTAATGAAATTACTGCAATAATATATTAAAGTTAACTATGAAAATAACCAGTGACCAAATGATTTGTATATGGTAAAATTGTATTATGAAGTGTTATGGAGTTATATTAAAAATCGTTCTATATTTTTAGTAATTTGCGGTTTGTACATAACAGTGCCTGAAATTAGGGATCAGATTAAGAGAATAATTTTTTCTCAAATTTTTAATTATAGACGTTAAAAAAAATTGTACATTCGTTAATAACTGTTCTATATTAATAATCTATATTATATTTTAATTATCAAGTGGAGAGGTTTTAATTTAAAAGGAAAACGTTTAATTTAGCGGAAGTATTAATTTGACTAAACTACCTCGCTTGTAAATAAAACGTTCTCTTTTTTAAAGTTTAAATTATTTTGGAGTATGTGATGCATTTATCTTATAAAAACTTTGATCTTGAGATTATAAAATGATTCTTGAATATAAAAAGTTAAGAAACATAATTTTAACATACATATCATGACAATTGCAATAAAAATTGTTGATTGTAATGTGATAATGATAGAGATATTGTAAAATAATTGTTTAGAAACTGAATAAAATTGACTTTAGAATCTCTCGTTTTAATGTACCTTAGCGCACAATTACGTGAATTACAAATGTATTTGTGTGCTCTGTAAAATATAAATTGTAACATATATAATACTGTAAACTGCCGCTTCTATGAATCAGAGGTCAATAAATTTATACATTCTCATTTGTAAATTCTGCGTATATTCATTTTAACATTTCGTCCAGTTTATAAGAAAGATTATTCATAAGGAGTTATAAAAAATGCAGACGTTTCGCTTAAAATGCATTCTATTTTAAGATTTTTCTTTTTTTTAATCAAAATGTTTCACAACGTTCTATTATTAGATAATGCTTGTTTTTAGATAAAAGCAAAAACGATAATACAATGTTTGTCGCACTGACGTTTATATAGGTTTTTTGAAAGTCGACCAGACATCGACTTTTCATTTAATCAGTTTTATATCGGAACCTTGTTGTAGGTCGAGAAGGCGCATGGTTTATTAATTTCTATATCAAAAATATGTAGCTATTTTATTACGATTGTTCTCCAGACGAATGCATGGTAAAGTTTCAATTCTTACTTTTAATTTTGTATGAATACATTCTATTTCTCTCTACAGTCACATAGTGCAAAGACAACGAAGAATCTTTATCGATTGTATTTCTTCAATAATTCGTTCACTTAATAAATCATAAAAATCAGAATTGAATAAATTTTTAAATCATTAATTATAACATCAAATAATAACGCAATATTAATAATAATAATAATAATAATAATAATAATAATAATAATAATAATAAAAAATCTATCACTGCGACATTAATATTAAAATATTCGAACTAATATATACAACCAATGTTGTAACAATTCTAATTATTCCAGAAGTACTTTGACTTAATAGATCAAACATCGCAGTACAATATACAAAATTCATCGTTGTGTCCTTTACCATATGATGTTAATTTTTTCCTCTTATATCGCGCTGCTTTAACAATACAATTAATCTCAGACAATTTTCGAATACAATTGTAACAGGGAAGACTAATACTAAAAATCTGTATTTTTCGCTTTCATCAAAATTCATCGCGCGCAATTTGTTTCTCTGCGAAAGAATACAAAGTTTATCATTTTTCCTCAAAAAATGAGGCAGACGTTAATACACATTTACCAAAAAAAAAACGCTCACACAGGGTTTACTCACAAAACTGAAAAATATTACGCAAAAGGAAAATAAGTTAAGAGCGCAACTGTTTATTATCAGGCAATTCTCTGTACTCTATATGGCAGTAGGAAGCGATTTATGCCCAACGTGTTTTTGTACGTTTAACCGAAATAAATATTTCATTATATGCTGTGTCAAAATACTTACATGTTAAAACCGTCCGAAGGTTAACACCAACTTTTGAATATAGCACCGACATAATATGCAACCCTTATTTAAGTCATTCTTAAGTCATTCTTAAGTAAATATTAAATATTTCAAAGATATTTTATATCTTCACGTTAAGACGTAAAACATATAGGTATCTATAATCTTTCAGATGAACTAAATGTTATATTTAAAAGGATATTCTAAATTATAGAATTTATTAATGTACAATTTCAATAAGCAAGGTACAGACCTAATTTTCATTAATCAAAAAAGAATCTTTAATCGCAAAGGAGATATCAATACAAAATAAATACTTTTAGAATGTACTTGATTAAAATTTTCTAAATCTTCTTTACTGTTCCTTCTATTTCAATACAAAAAAAAAGTAATAAAAAAATCAATAAAATCAATAAAATTAAAATACAAAATAAAGATATTTTAATTTAATGAAATTTATGCGTAATAAAAATAAAATAGTATAACGTTTTTGATTGCAAAATTTTTTGTAATTAATATTGAAAATACTTATTTCTATTTGTTATTTTCTATCAAAATCACAAATATTTTACATCACATGATAGAATCACAAAACTATACTTAAAAAATAAAAAATTAGATTACTGTAAATTGTCATTTACTTATTTACGTGATCTTCAATCACTTTTACGGTTTATTCAAAAGTTGATATTAAATCAGGGTTATTTTTTTCTTTAGGCTTATAGGTATTTTTAGACCCAACATGAAAATGATTGCAGTATTTAAAAAAATCAATATTTTTAAGGTGATTTTTCAGTGATCACCAAAATGTGTCAAAGAAAAATTCATCTAAATTATTGCTATAAAAAGGCAATTCGACAAGAACCTAACGACTCGGCAACAGCATCGACATATGTTTAGACGTATAAAATCTAGCCTGATCTTAAAGACATATTATTTTTTTTACATTAGGATTTTTCTTCTCGCTCCTATTTTACTATAAATATCGTAAAAATTTTCTGGTGCAAAATTAGCAGTCTAGCCGTCATATGTACATACACGTCGATGTGCATTACTGCGTTTTCATTTTCTCTTCTATTCCGCTAAACGGTTCTACGGTTTATCAAGTATATTATATTTCTATAAGAATAGTATATTTAACAATAACTACGTTCAAGTAATAAAAAATTAAGTATTATCATAGTTCTCCTTATCTGAATCATGTAAACAATTTACACTGGTGAGGCTATTGGCTAGTATTTCTTTTCTTCTTCTTAAACATACTGATTTTATAGGGGGAAATTTTTGCGTTCTAATAACGATATTACCCTTACAAAATCAGCATTATGATTATAGAATATCTATTTATACATCTGTACACCCTTGGATCTATCACACGCGTTTGTTGTATCATTAAAAAGTACCTAACCGTTAAAAATTCTGTTGGCGCTTTCGCTTTGTGTCCATGGCATCAAGGATTGGTTGTCGTTTTGTTTGGTACCTCTTTTTCAATTCATTTATCTCTTTTTCTAACTCATCATCCAAATTTTCCATTCTCTGCTGTAATTCTTCAAATGAAAGGAACTTCAACTGTACAAAATTAATTATGATATTAACAAATGATGGCAGTTGCTGAAATAATAGGAAAAATATTTATTTGATTATAATATTTTTACTTACGAAATCAAATTCACGTTCATTGAAGACATTTTGCATTTTGGATATGTTGTTGAGAGGCTGTTCCGGCATTGGATGCGATATTTGACTGAGTTGTAGTTGCAAATGACTTTGAAACCTTTGATTTTCTAAGGGATTTTGCACTTCTGGTTTTGTTTCTGTTTCAGGATTTTGCACTAAATGAATTTGTCCATTTCCCTGAAAAAATTATTTTTGTAAATACAATTCATAAAAATATTTTTACGTTCTTTTGTTCAAAATACTTTTTCAACTTCTGGTGTTTCCTTTTTATCAAAATGATCGAGGAATAAAGGTCGATATTTTTTCCCCGACTCTACCGATCCTGTATTGTGCCCTGTAAGTATGATAAATTGCAATTTAAAGCATATTTTAGATTAATTTTCACAACTTCTTTTGAATAATTTACGTACTCTTCATGGTTGCTTCAGTATCAGTGTCGCTATTTATAACCATTGTCCCTAAATCAAGCATAGCTGAAGTGAGTGTCCCTGTATCCGGTAAATCGTGACTTGGAACTAGAGTGCCTTGATCTTCTGGTAAAGGTTTCATGGTTCCAGTACAATCATCGTCATCCTTTTTAAAAAATAACCATTGTACATAAGCTTTAAAATTTTGTTTTTATACATTTTAAAAACGATTTGAGTAACACTTACAGAATCATCAGCATTATTTTGTCCCTTAAGTGCTACATTATTTATTATATGTGCACGATTAGCACTCTGCTTTTCTCTTATTTCATGAGCTTCTGCAATCATATAACTAAGAATACTTGGTTGCTTTGCATTACCTAAAAAAATATTATAAAATGAGTTGTCAGTAAGAATAAAAGAATTTGTCTAAAACACCCACCAATAAATTCATGATTCAATAGTTCACTAGCCGTTGCTCTTTCTTCAGGATTTTTAACAAGGCACACACTGACAAAATCAATAAACTCTGAACTCCATTGATCAGGTTCTCTAAAACTAGGCGGTGGTTTTGTTGGAATCATAAAGATTGCTCTCATTGGATGAATATCTCCATAAGGAGGTTTTCCTTCTGCCATTTCAAGAGCGGTTATACCTAAAGACCAAATATCTGCTACACAATCATATCCAATTTCCTGAATAACTTCAGGAGCCATCCAGAATGGAGTTCCAATGACAGTATTACGTTTTGCCATTGTATCCTAAATTATAATAAATTCAAAATAGATTATTTGCCTATAAAAAAACTTACTTCCAAAAAAGATATTGCAAATTTAAATTAACTTACTGTTAATTGACCAGCAACTCCAAAATCAGCTAATTTAGCATGTCCTTCATTATTCAGTAAAATATTTCCAGCTTTAATATCCCTGTGTATCTTTCTTCTTAAATGTAGATATTCTAACCCTTTCAATGTATCACTCAAAATTGTTGCGATTTCATCTTCTTGTAAAGTTTTCTTTCTCAACCTCATGATATCGCTGACTGATCCAGCACCACAATATTCCATGACAATCTGTCAAACAATATTTTATATTAAACTTAAAATTATCAATTAAAGTTCAGTTTGATTCATGCAAAATTATCTATACGTACCCATAGATCAGTATTTTTAAAATAACTTCCATAATATTTGACTACATATGGAGAATCACATTGTTGCATAATAGAAATTTCTTTAATAATTTCTTGCAGATCGGTATCGACAGGTACTTGCTTAATTGCAAGTACCTGTCCACTTTCTTTGTGCAATGCTTTATATACAGATCCATAAGACCTGTAATTTTACACAAATGTAAGTACATTTTTAAATATGATTAAATTTAAAAAAAAATTTTTCATATTGCATGCTATTAGAAAAAAGTTTCTGAATTATTACAATGTCAATTCAGTTTTACCTTGATTGAAATAGCTATTGGAAAAAGTTTAGTTCTACAAAAGAAAATATTGATATTTGTGTTTCTAATATTAGTTGATCCATTGTTTCAATAACTTAAATTTTAAATTTGTTTACAAAGTATTATCTATATTTTTTATTTTTAAACTTTTTGCCAGCAGCATTTTTGAATTTGTTTCTTAGTGCTTACCCTTCTCCTAATTTACAAATAATATCAAATACTTCTTCAGGTTGTCTAGTTAAGCTCTCTTCTGATAATTTCTTCAATTCACTGAAAGGAATAAAAGCAGTGATAACTTGATTAGAGTAAGATGAAGCAATTTAATAAGTACAAAACCTCTGTTTACTGAATTAAAATATTTACATGCATCTAACACTCTATTTCAAAGGAGAGTACAGTATAAAATTATCTCTCTTTGATAATATTTAAAGTTACATTGATATAAAAGAGTATTTTGAATCATCCAGATAAAGCATAGCATCCATTAATTTCTACTTAAATAATCTTAATTGGCTGCAGTTGCAGTCATAAAAAACTTCATGTCAACAAAAAAACTTAAAAAGGCTTTCTTTGATCAAGAAGTCTCAGCATGAATTGCAAGACCATAAAGAGCAACATTTGCAATGAGGCATTGTCCATGAGGACCAAAAAGGAGCTGTACAGGTTAACAAAGAGGGCCAAAATTTACACGATCAGAGGACGTGCACATACGATTTCTACGACATCCGTGAAAACAGTCACGTCGAACTCGAAGAAGTGCAATTATGAAATTCAATAGCCGGATTTTATTTATGGAACATGCGCCTCTTTCGCGGGGGGGCCAGAGAAAGAGAAAGAGAAAAAGAGAGAGAGAGAGAGAAAGAGAGCAAAAGAGAGCCAAGAAGGCAGAGAGCAAAGAGAAAGCGAGAAAAGACAGAGGAGAAAATGAATTAGGTACCTCTTAGAAGACATCTTCGCCTTTTACGTCAACACGCACGTCGGGAGAGAAAGAGAGAGGCTCCCGAAAAACAGCGCGCTCCTCTCTCGGATTTCTCTCTCTTCTCTTCGAAAAGAGCCGCGACTGTGGAGCACGCGGTACCTTTAAGGGCTCCCTGGGCTGCTTTCCGCGCGCGCACTGCTCAGTGCGGAAGCTTTTCGAGTCGACGTCTGCCCGGCACGCGCATTACATATTTTCGAACGATGTCGCGTCGTCGACGAGAGCCCCTGAGCGCGAGCTGCTGCACCGAAACATCGAAAATATCGTGTCCTCCTCTCTCTCTTCGCTCTTCACTCCCCCGCGCCGCCTTCTCGCCGTAGTCGATCGACCGTCGGTCACTAGTCATTGTAGATGGCGGTTCGGCTCCGGCGCGCAGCAGCTGCGTTCCCAAATGCATCAGCGAAGAAGCGCCGATTTTGCACATGGATCTGTACGTACAAATTTAATACGATTACTTTTTATATACGAGCTGATGGAGGTTAATAGTTAAAACTGTTTAGAAGAAAAATCGAAATTATTGTAAAAGTAAAAAAAATTAATGAAAAAGGGACTCAAAACCTGAGGATTAATGTTAAGATACTGTTTAAAAAGCTGCGCTCTTTTGAAGAGATAAACTGTTTTTGAAATTGTGCTATTTTTTCTGCCTTTCGTAAAGAGCGGATGCCAGATACCGTGGATTATAAGTTCTATTAAAATTTTTTTTACATATTTCATGTACAGAAAAAGTACGTTTATTAAAAATAATTGTTATTGTATACAAAACTTTATTGTACTGTTAAACAGAGCTCAAATATTATATTTTAATTTTAA
>JAWWEM010000010.1:26623967-26649520 GCA_035582935.1 Ormyrus thymus
CTCTGCCGGATTACTCTGTAATACTTACTTTGTAATGTAATGTACTGTTACTCTGGATAAATAAATAAATAAATAAAATAACGCATTCAAGGGTATCAAAAATTACCGTCATAATATATATTTTTAAATAATTTCATTAAACTAAGCACTAATTAGTTTATTTTTTTGTAAAAACTCTTTACGACAATATATTAAAATAAGGTGATTTGTACAAAATTAAGGAAAACCAATGAATGACAAAAAAGATAGTCCTGATATAGTATTAAAATCTTTTACTTTTTCCATATTAAGTCAATTTTCCATAAGAAACAAATATAACATTATTGCTTAAAGAAAAATAGTATAAATAGAACAATATTATCAACTTCATAAACGCGCATTATTATTATCGCCATAAAATTGAACCTGTTAAAACCGAAGAAGAATACCGCAGTACCGACGAACGTACTGCAAGCACTAGTACGCAGTGAATAATGAAGTAGGCGTGTTGATCACTTAGGCTTTGCCGCGTTTACCGTACACTCTTATTTTCTTTTAGTTTTCTATTACATTATCTTCAAAATGAATTTAAAATGACTACCCCACTGAAAATATCAGCGGGATTGCACTGGAACCCAATGGATTTCCATCGGAGTCCAACGGATTCCACATGATATTTTCAGTAGAGTAGCATCAACACAAATTTTAGCCGCTTTGCTATTTCCCTCGTGCTTATTACAAAAAAAACGTAAATTGCACAATTGGAATTTATTTTGTACTGGAAACAATTGCAATACAGGACAAAATAATTATCAAACGCTTTTATTTTAATCTCAGGTTGATTATAATTATTAAATATTTTTTTTTTAATTTTGAAAATTAAAAAAAATATTTTTAAAAAGTGCTACCATCCCAAGTTATTTTTTAGGAATTTTCATAATGTATTAAACTTGCAGATCAGATTCTGATCCAAAGTGCACAGATCTGTTTTACTACTTGATGATACCAATCAGTAATTGGCACAGCCAGCTTAGCAACGAATAGCAAAATTCGTCAAAAAGATAAATTAAAAGAAAAGTTCTTTTTCGATATTATAAGATTGCAAGTAATGAATTTTATTTTAATTAAAATGCAATATCTTATCTTTCTTAAAAATTTACATTTGTAATACGTTAATTTATTATATGTATTTGTATAATAACTACTCGTAACTATTATAAAAATTAAAAAAGTAATTTTTTTGGCAACTAAATATTTTCAGAGATAATTAATTTCATTTATTTTATTTTTATAATGAATGAAGAGTGGCGCTATTTCTGTAGCCGTGCTTTTATCGGTGAACTTCGTATTCAAGTAGATTCTGATTAATTAGAATGGGCACCATAATATTAGGTTTCTATACATCGAGTTTATACAATATAATACACAAACTTTTATACCTAACAGATGCACATATATTTTTTATATAAAGGAAAACTGTTATAGATTTTTACCAAAATTTTATAGTATATAGTATAATGTTGGAAATTAAAAATAGCTCGATTACGTTATACTTTGTTAGTGGACTTAACAGATGTTTTAAAAAGGGTAAAGTCAGATAAAAAATAATCTTTAATAGAAAATTTTCAGTTTTTTGAAAATGTTATGTAAATGTTACTAACCACGGAAACTAGTATACTTAATAAATGGGTCCGGCTCTGTAATTGTTTTCCTTCGCCATCAGTTGATCTTTTAATGAACTTTTATTCCTTACGAAAGCAAAGGATTATGTATCATGCATCACTTTTACCATTTACATAATTGAAAAGTTTACCTAAATTTTTTGATGCAATTGTAAAATTTGTAGTCTAAAAAGAAAACAAAATAATTTTCTCAGGCAGAGATAAATGTTCAAATCTTCAAACAGCGATAAATGCAACATGAGGTATGCATGCCAACGTATATATAAAGAATTTGATTAATAAAAGTACAAAGTAAAGGCGGAGACCTTTAATTTGCACGGAGGCTATCCGTACTGCAATTTATAGTTAAAACCGGAGTTTAATTACCCACCTTTGTTCGAATTTTCCATGCCCAATTTTAAACTCGAATGCATTTGATAATTTAAACAGTAATTTTACGTTTTTTTTTATGTTTCATTGACTGAAGTTTTTGCAATTTCAAATATTAAAATTCGCGCGTTGGTTCGCGTTCAATATTCCGGTTCATTCATACTCAATATACCGCGTTTGAAAAATCATCTACGGTGCTGATCCTCCAAATATGTGTTGTGGGGCTCTAATTTAACATTAGAAGCACTTTAACTTATAAACGAATAGAACTTCTAATTCATTTTCGAACATAAAATGCGTTCTTTACGAATTTTCCTTATTGGATGCACGAAATTATCAAATCTATAAATAAATTGTATTACGAACCATTGGCGTACTTCGAAATTGATATATTTTCTACCTTACCGGCTTACTTTACGAGTCATATTGTTTTTAAAGTACAAATAATTTTTTATTAAATCTTTAATGATTGGAAAATAATACATCCGTTTTAAGAAATAAGTACATATATATTCCAATTTGAGTAGCCACTTTTTAAAATTTTAAAGTACTTGTTACGAAATAAGATAGACTGAATTACCTATTACACGTACACTATTATTATTGTAATTGAGTCATATGCACTACTGCACATTTATTAATGATAAGAGATAAAAAATAATTCTTTCAGTACACGTGTGTTATCTTTTACATTTTTTTTAGAAAATAACTAACAGTTGATAAAACTTATTACTGCTAGTTATTGAAAAATTATCAACTTTTTTTTATGGCTAATTGATATTACGTGTTATATTTGTTATTGTACATTGAAGATTTTGTAAACAGTGTAAAAACTGCAAATAAACTACCAAAATATATGAGAAAACTTTTCACGTCTCGTACAATTTTAACATCCATTTCTTTATACCAGTAAAAGAAATTCTTTTTCGAATCTTGCATGCAAAATTAAGCAACGCATTCTCTATCGCACATTATAGAATTAAAAAGCAACGTTACAACGAAATTAAAAAGCTGAAGTTCACCTATAAATAACAGAGCTCGCGGTGCAAAGCGAGTCTCGGCTCTCGGCATGAACATTCAAGAAAATCGCTTATTACCGCATAACTCGGAAAGCGCAAAGCGCGCAACTGCGTCGCTATCGCTTCCAAAACATACAATCAAAGCTCTCTCGGGCCGTCTGAGCGATTCGAATCGGCTATTTTCCCGCTTGATCGTCACGTGTCGCTTTAAAAATGGCTTGACACTCACACAGGTTCGCGCTCCGCAGGCATTTCAGCTCTGCGACCGTCTCGTCGAGCCGACCCCACTCTACTTTAGGAACGCATTCCTCCCGTCTAGACGCACTGCTACGCGAGAACCCGGAGCAGCGAATATACACTCCGAGTACGCCACTGGGCGCTACAGTGTGTGCATCGGCACGCCGCATGCCAGAGCTTCGCCTGCATGTGTCGGTGAACGAGAAGAGGGAGATGGAGAGAGAGAGAGAGAGAGAGAGAGAGAAAGAGAGAGAGAGAGGGGGGGAGAAACCCGAGAGTTCAGGGCACTCAGCACATCGTGCTGGTTGTGAATCGAGCCGCTGGGTCAATTTGCCCCTCTCCAATCCACTTGACTACTCTCCCTCTCTTTTCTCTCCTATATATTACCGACAAGCGCGTTTCTCTCTCTCTCTCTCTTTCGCTCTTTCTGTAGTACCTGTCTAGTCTTTTCTCACTCTCTTTTTTCTACTTCTCTCTGTCTCTCCCCCTCTTTTTTCTTTCTCACTGCCCGTCTCTTTCTCTTATTATAGTATACCCTTCTATTACTTGTTTCTTTCTTTCTCGTAGTCTTTCTTCTTCTCTACTCCATCTTTTTATCCTATTTTCTGCCTTTATTTTTTCCTCTTTGCAGCCCTTTGCAGTCGCATTTTACGGGCCTCCGTCTTTCTTGTAATTTTTTAATCGCGTAGTTAAAAAAAGGCTCTTTTAGTATTTCTTCTGTCTTCTTACTGTACACGCTGTTTAGACCTCTAACATCGTTTGCATTAGCAGAATGCGCATAAAGTGACATTCTGCGGTAGTTATTACTCTTTTTTATCTTTTTAAAAACGTAAATCATGATTCGCACAAAGCAAAAGACCATAAAACTTTAATTTTCTATAGTTTTTATTTTGCTCCACGCCCTTTCCATTTTTCCAATGCCACTTTTTGCGTTGTTTCTTGCATATTAAATTAGGTGCATTTGTCAATCGAGCGCAGTAACATATTGAAAAACTATGTATCGGCTATGAAAAAAGTAAACAGAAAAGCCAAAATGAAATTTCTCACGTCTTTTATCACATTAATTGTCCCTCTCTCTCTTTCTCTCTTTCAAATTATTCATCTCTCTCGCACAATATTCATCGTTTCCTCCTCCTTTTTCTCTCCCTACCGTCTCCTGCAGTTCTCAGTCCCGCTCTAGGTATACCTCACCCTCCCCTCCCACTTCTTGCTATCTCTTTCTCTTTATCTTCGTGTTGGGTCGAGTCTGCAGGGGAGAGCGGGGCAAAAAGATCATTTTTGCCTGTAAAATCTTATATTTTTCGTTCGAAGCAGGCCAGACACCTGTAAAGCACTTCTCCGTGTTTTCTAACCCTTCAAAAATAAATTACGTCATTAACATAACAAGAAACCTGCATATATTTTAAAAGTCAAGGCAGGAAGTTTAAAGCACTCGATCGGACCTACCGGTGTGTTTAACTGCATTTCTGATATTGATAGTCAGAGTGTTGAATTTTCATCTTTGGATACTGTCTTTATTTTCAACTGTAAAACCATTAAAAATTGTCACATTAATTACCCAGTTTAACAAGAAATAATTACCATATTGATCCAGCACGTGAAATAAACTGAGCAATCTCGAAAAATATGAAATTCCCCTTGTCGAGCCTGGCAGGAAAAAAAAGCTCTGAAAAACGCAACAAGTGCTTTTCGGACAATCAAAAATACAATGCTGGTATCGGTCCTGCTCGTCGTGGCGCCCCGCGCCGTCCCCAGCGGAGCCTGGCGCTAGTCAGCCGTGCCTGTGAATAGCTGCGTGTGTGTATGCGCCGCTAGTGTCCCAATGGTCGAAGGTGGTGGCGGCGGTGGCCTCCGCTCTCTAGTGGGGGGGAGAGCGAGAGAGAGAGAGAGCGAGTAATTCCTTCGAGCTCGCCTCGCCGCTGCCGCTGCGGCAGCTAACTCTCGACGAGCGCGCAGCGCGGCGGGCTCCGCGGCCAAGAAAGAGCAACAGGCCAGTGCAGTGCACGCCTCTCCGCGCCTCTTGAGCTCTCTCTCTCTCTCGCTCGCTCTCTCAACCACCTCGAGCAAAAAGCCAGAAGGAAAAAAGGACAGTGCTTGCGTGTGTTTTCGCGCAGCGGCAGGCTTTTTTGACTAAAGATAGCCCTGCGCACGGGAGAGAGAGAGAGAGACGAGGAAAGACACTGCGTAAAAAGACGCGCGAAATAATAGCGAAAGAGAGCCGGAGCAGTGCGCGCATACGTGCACGGACGGATATAGCCGGAGAGAGGGAAAGAGAGTGTGTATCGTCCACCCTCTCTCGTGCGTGTGAGTGCACTGCGTCTCTCTCCGCGGATTCTCACGCGCGCCGAGGTGCAGACACACTCGCGAACATAAACACACTCTCGCGCGGCTGCGGACGACGAACGGGAGAGAAGAGCAGAGGCAGCAGCCAGCGGCGGCGACGGCGGCAGCAACAGCAAGCAGCAGCAGCAGCAGCAGAAGAAAAGAGCGAGCGAGAGAGCAGCAAAGTAAGCACACACGCAAGCACGCACACAGAGCCGCGGAGTCGACGACTCTTGGTTCTCTTTCTTTCTCTTGCCGCGGCGGCAGAGAGCACTCCCTCCTCCTCCTCCGCGGCGGGCGAGCGACCCTCCTTCGCCTTATAAACCTCTCCACCGGCAGCAGCGGCCGCTCCCCCCACCACTCGGCGCCTTCTCCTTAACCTCAGCGCGAGCCAGCGCACTCACACAGGCTCGCGGGGCGGACGGCTCGTGGGGCTCTCCTCTCTCTCTTGCTCGCTCTTCTTTACACTCGCGCGCGAGAGTTCCCCGAAGTGCCTTACATTTTCCTCAACACCTTCCGCCCGTCCGGCCGCGCGGCCCGCGTGTGCTAAGTGTACAAACAAGCAGCAGCCGAACGCTGGCGAAAAATTCCAGCAGCCAGGGAGCCGCGGAGAGCCAGCGGAGAGCCAGCGGAATCTTGCGATTCGCGGAAGAGAGGAGTGTGCGGTGACAAGCCTCGCGGAGAGAAAGAAGGAGCAGCACAGCGCGGGAGGGAGAGAGAAACGGATGTGCCGCTCGAATGAATGAAAGAAGGCTGCTGGAGCGAGGCTGCTGTCGCTGCTGCAAGGTGCCACCACGGCTCTCTCGATTGTTCGGCCTCGGCGCGTATAATAGCGAACCCCGCGCCGCCACCGCCGCTGTCGTCAGGTGTATACGTAGCTGCCGCCGAGCCGAGCTGAGCAGGTAGCGCGCGGCACTCACGGGCCACGAACGAGCGCGAGCGGCGAGGAGAGGAGAGGAGCGAAGAGGCGGAATACCTGCCGCAGGTAGAGAGAGAAAGACGAGAGCGCCCGAGCGCGATAAACACACGGCCAATGAAATCTACGATCCCGTAGTGCTAGTCTTCTCTCTTGTATCAAGAGAGTCGGAGGAGAGCTGTCGTGCTCGTTGTGTATATAAGTGTGCAGGGCGGAGAGGAGCCGAGAGCAAGACGAATATAAAAAAGAAGAGGAGAGAGAGAAGAGCTGCGAGTTTCTTCTTCGCCGCCGCAGCCGCTCTCCCTGTGTATGTGCGTCGCGAGCAAGTGTTTGTGCGCGGAGCGAGAAGAGCAGCCGTAGACGAGTCAGCAGCGGCAGCAGCAGCACACGGAAGCCCGAGGAGAAACTCGGAGGCGCGCATGCGATAGACGAGGAGAAAGAAGCGCAAGAAGAAGAGGAGAGAAGGAGCTGCAGAAGAGAACGACGACTCTTCCTGAGTCCCTTTCCTTCCTCTTTCTCCCTCTCTCGGCTCGGCTCGGCTGGCGAACTCGCTCGCGCGCGCGCGCGTGTCAGTGCCGAGCAACAAGCTGCTGCTTTTTTCGCCTCAGCGCCGAGAGGAAAAAGGAGGAAGTAGCGGCAGCAGCAGCAGGAGCAGCAGCCTCGCCGTCGTCGCCCTCGACAAAATGGCGCTGAACCAGGACGTCTCGGACGCGGCCGGCGGCGCCAAGAGCAACCTCGTCGTCAGGATCGACCAGAACTCCGAGTCGGACCTGCAGGCCCTCTTCGACAGCGTCCTCAAGCCGGACTCGAAGCGGCCGCTGCAGGTGCCGCTGCGCATGCGTAACCTGCCGGACTCGTTCTTCAACCCGCCGTCGACCGGCAGCAAGTCGCCCTCCATCTCCCACTCGCGCGAGAACTCGGCCGACTCGGCCTTCGGCACCGGCCTGGCGAACGGCGGCTCCGGCAACAACGGCACCACCAGCCCCGGCGCCACCCTCGGCGTCGCCGCCGCCGCCAACCAGCCGGGCAGCCAGGCCAGCGGGGCCGCCCAGGTGCCCCAGGGCCTGACGGTCGCCCACCCCCGGGCCCACAGCAGCCCCGCCTCGCTGCAGCAGACCTACGCCTCGGCCCAGCAGCAGAGCCAGCACGCGCCGCAGCCGCACTCGGCCAGGCACGTCCACCACCAGAAGCAGCGCAGCTACGACGTCATCAGCACCGTCGACGACCTCGGGCCCCTGCCGCACGGATGGGAGCAGGCCCGCACGCCCGAGGGACAGATCTATTTTCTCAAGTGAGTTCTATTCACCCTCCCCGAACGCTAGCGCGAACAAGGCGAGTGTAGCTGTAAACAAATGAGCGGTTGCGCCGGGAGGCTCGTCATTTTTCGCTTTAGACTTTAAAAGCCAGACGCGCAGCGCCAGCTTCTTCCAGGAGAGCTCCATTCACCTTTTCCTCTGCTTCGTTACTGTTTTAGTTCATCAGACGATCGGTACGTGGGTCGCTTTGAACTTTGGCTCCCCAAAATATCGCTCCTCCGAATCGAAGATCCGAACAGATTTGGAATTAGAATTGTTTTCGGACCCAAAACCGAGGCGACGCTCTGGCATCCGGTTCGTTTACGATTTTTACGCTCGCCTCTCCAATCTCTCGAGCGATCTTATCAAGGTAGAACGCATGCGACCGATCGCGATCGTTCGAAGCCCTCCCGCCGTCGAAACTGTCTCAGCTTCGCGTCATCTAGTATGACTAATTTTACCTGCTAGTGCTGTGCTTCTTTTTTTTTTCATTTAGAGCGCCGTAGCTTCCTTCTTGGTGGTTAATACGAATTTGAAAAGCTGTCCGATGAGTCGGATGTTGTGTACCTACGCATTAACGACGATCGAATTAGTCGGAAAAAAATTCTGGAAAGAGATAGAAGCCGAGTCCTTAACCCTCGATTAGTCACGATAATTAACTTTTCATGCGGTGTACTTAGTCTCGACGACTGCGAGTAATTAATAAGGGTTAAAGATAATTTTCTCATTAACTTAATGATAAAAGAAGCACTGCAGATCTCTACTGCCGAAAGCTTGAATAACATTAGTTGGTTGATAAATGTTAACGAGTGTCGCTTACTCATTCGTACAGTCATATTTCTCAAAAACATGATTTTCTTGGACCTATTATTAAAATTAATTCGTGTACGAATATTGTTAATTATTTAACGCCGACTATCGCCGTTTTGTATTTGATTTTTGTGCTGCGTTTGTTTAATTTCTCGACGAGTGAATTCATTCTGTCCGATTCTTTTCATTTTTTTCTTTTTATCATTCGTCATTTATCCGTTTTATCTCCCGATTTAGTTCATTTACGGTAATTTCTTTTTTTTGCATATTTATCAACATGTTTACATGTATATAAAACATCTCGGGCAGTTAACGATGCGTGAATTGATAACATACAATGCTGTTTGTTTTTAGCCGATAAACATATTTCACGCATTAGGTATGGGATTCAATTTGCCGCTTTCGGTTCTACATTTTTTTTTGATTTATAATCACATTTCGCTCGTCGGTGTTTCCCTGCGAATTATTTGATGAATCGTAAAAAATTTAATACACATATATTTCTTCAAGCGTTAAAAACTCAATTTCTCTTTTTTCGTAAAATTTAGATAAGACTGGCGCCAGATTTCGTTAAAAAGAATATCATTGATACCTACCTCCCCGATTTTTTATTGTAAGCAACGTGTGAATGGCTCCCTATCTGCTCACCTATCTTAGTAAAAAAAAATGCACTATCAATTTATCTCACACTTTTATCTGCTGACCATCTGATGTTGTCTTATTTAGGGAAAAGTTCAGTTACTTCATACGTCTAAAAATTACATAAGTTTACACAAAGAGCATGTTTATTATTTCAAAAAAGATGGGTGTTTAATATTATTAACTCGCTTATTAACGCAATCGAATCGCTTTGAATAAATCTCCCATTAAAAAACTGCGCACTACGCGTAAATTGCGGACGATTTCATTTTATCCAGAATAGAGTTAACTTAATCAACCACATGAAAAGCCAATAAACGCGAGTACCGATGTGTATCCGCCGAACGAAGCGCGTTTCAATAAAAGAAAAAACTAGCCAAGCCAACGTAACTTGGAAAATTCTATTAAAAAAAGCAGCCCCTCCCCGATAAAAGAAGTATTACGAAGAAAACTCGATCTCGGTATCACCGCGGCGCTCCACCTCTATTTTCGTAATCAGCCTCCTAAAATTAGCGTCCGGCCAAAACCTAACCTCGTTCGCGCGCGCGAAACTGCCCAAAATCGACGTTCATTTGCCGCTGCTGGCGCTCTTCGGAAACCTGTTAAAATTAAACTTGAAAAATTCGCGCGTGGGTGACGCGCAGCCGCGTCTCGTAATCCTCGCGGATCTCCGGGAGGCCCGCACTAAATCGGCGCACTAAAAAAAGAAAGTGCTCGATCGGGCCTGGACTCCGTCTCTCTCTCTCTCTCTCTCGCGTGAGAGGAGAGCCAACGGGAAAGCAAAAAAGAAAACAAAAAATTGATGCGGAACAATGACCCTGCGGCAAAAGTGCGTCAGTTCGCGGCGCGTCTCCCGGCCTACGTCAGTCACGTATTATACGAAGGAAGTTTCGTCGGGCCGCAGCAGCCGCCCCTGGGGCCGGCGCGTCTCTTTCTCGGCTGCTTACTTCATCGGTTTCTCCCCACCACCGCCTCGCGTCTCTCCGCGCGTACATCGCCTGCCTCACGTGTCGGCGAGGCCTCGACTCTCGCGCGCTCTCTTCTCTCTCTCTCCTGTTGCCGTGCCTCTCCGCCTGGTGCGCGCCGCCGTGCTTCTTCGTTTTCTCTCCGTCGCCCGCTCTCTCTCTCTCTCTCGCTCGCTCTCCGCGGCGGCTGAGAAGAGAGACGCCTCGATTACCTTGGAGGAGACCACCTTCGATGCTTTTCGTCTGCTGTTTCGTTGTTTAAAAACTTGGGGGGACCCCCTCTCTCGCGCGGGCTCGGCGCCTTTTTTTCTCGCCGAGGCTGTGCACCGGCGCCTTTTTTGCGCTGAGAACATAGATATATATCGCACTGATGATTTGTAAAATCGCTTTTATTTAAAAAAAAAAGACTGCAAGCTGCGTATAAATCCATCGTTAGAATTCACTTTCTTCCGGCGCTTTCGGTGCTTTCTGCCTTCCGTCACAAAATCCGCCTCGTCGATCCGTCGATAGCCCCTTGAGTGCCGTATCGGTGAAAAAAGAAAGAAAAAAAAGGAAAGAAAAGAAGAAGAGCCGAGACTTGACCCCGCCGGCATGTTCTCCACTGTCGCCTCCCTCCTCTCGCGGCCGGCGCGGGATCAAGTGCGCCTGCGCGATCGAGCGACCCCCGTGGTAACGGCGGCTCTTTCCCGTCACGCTCGCCATCCACCTGCGGCTCGATACACGTCCCTGGGATTCCCACGTGTCACCTGTCGTGGGAACCTACGCGAGTGTGTCGTGCATGTACAGGCTACGCCTCGCCGTCTAAGCCAACCCTCTCTCGCTCTCTCTCTTTCTCTCTCCCCTCCTCCTCCTCCTCCTCCTCCCCGGAGAGCTTCTCTCTACACCCACTCGTGTTACCTGTTGCTGCTCTCGTCCTTTATGCTCTGCCTCCTCCTTCGCGACGGCGGCGGCGGCGTTTCCTCTTTTGTGATTTCGCCGAGGGCGATTGCGTGCACCCTCGCAAGTCCCCCGATCCTTATGTGAATTAAGTTCTGGGTTATTGTTTCTTCGCCGCGCCGAGGTGGATGCTTGCCTCCTTTTTTTCATTGTCGGAGGGAGAAACTCTTTTCTTTGATTTGAGATTCGAACGCTTTTGAGCGCGGTGCATTGTTCTTCGTGTTCTCGCGGCTCTTTTGCTTTTTGCTGCCTGAATCGTTCAATTATGAGTTATTGTAACTTAATATCATATTCACGCGTGTCTATAATTAGTTCTTTTTTTTTTTTGTCGAGAAGAAAACAGACAATCGTTTACGAGGCTCGTCGAAGAAAAACGTATTTAGTCGATCACAAAAGCGGTTTTGTAACCACTAGAAAAGATGATTAAATAAAGCGGTTCGGCATACACAGTTTTTACTGCTGCACAAGCAAAATTACAGTGCACAGAGTGCAAAAGCAAAATAAACCTAAACCGTATACATACTTTCGATTTTCTGCATTATTTACGCTTGGCAAACATATCATTAATCTTTGAAACATTTTTCCCGTCGATGCGGCGAGTTTCCGCGAACGTCGCGCGGCCGTAAACTCGGCGGACTTCATTTCGTTCGCCTTTAAAATAAGATGCACAAAGCGTATGGTGCACTCGAAAAGGTTAGAGGCATAAATCACGGATCGGTACATGCAAAATCCTCGCGCTCCGTCGCGCGGGTTTACCGCACACTTGCCGAGCCTCGGTAATAACGCGCCCATTTCGAAACGAGTGCCGCGCTTCTTCGACCTGCGCTCTCTCTCTCTCTCTCTCTCTCTTTCTCGTCTTACATTGTCTTGGGCATTTCTGCGCCACGCATTAGAAAGTGAAGAAACACAGGCCCGAGAGCGAACCAGATGATGCTCGCGAGAGAGAGAGAGAGACAAAGAGCAGTGATGCAGCTCAACGTTAACGTTAGTTTATCGAACTACCGGTGCAGGAGAGCTTTCAATTTCAGCGCTCGTTTCTATTTATAAAAGGCATTCCAGCCCCCCGAGACTCCATCACTTTCTAATTCGATGATCGAGTCTCGCCGAGAAAGAGAGAGAGAGAGAGACAAATGGCTTCATCCAGCGTCAAAAATCCGCGCGCCCGCCGACTACATTTTCAGCTGTTTCGCTCTCGTGAAAGGACATACCTATATATGTGTCCCCGGATAACGGCGACGGCGGCACTTCGTAAATACATCCGCGAATAATAGGCAATTCTCGGGCGCCCACGGATTCGCGATCCAATCGACGCCCGGCTCAAAAATCATCCCCATTGTATACGCCGCGCGCGTATTATGTATACGTGTGCGCGCGGCTCCTCGCTCGCTCGGCAATATAATGAGTCGCGGAGAGCGTTATGTAACGCCGTTCGGCGCTAATGGGTTCACCGTCGCTCGAGAGAGCTCGAAGCCACCGCCTCTCTCGCGATATATTCGAAAACGGCCGACGGAGGAACAGCTGCCTCGCGTTTATCGCGCGTCGCCTTTTGCCCCCCCGGAAAATCGCGCGTCCCCTTTCACCGCGCGGGGAAGACACTGGAATCGTACCGGGGCAGAGAGATAGTCGGGCCTAAATGCGCCGTGTGCCGCCGCGGTGATACCGATCGACGCTGCCGCTCGATCCGTATCTCGCACGTATATACCCCTGGGAGTAGATCCACGCACAGCCTCCATTGAGCGCGAGCGAGCGGCTTTCATTCTTGAGCCGCCTCGAGTTTCCCCCAAAGGCATAGGAAGGTACGGAAAAAGTCGCGAGTTTTTCGCGCTCGCTCGGAACAATGGGCGCTTGATTTCGTAGGCCGATTCGCTCGCGCACACGTGTGGGCATCCGTGTAGCGCGGCTTGCGCAAGCCGCGGCTGCATAATCGATCCTAATTACAGGCCCGCTGATAAAAACCATTGGATTGGGGTAGGAATTACGCGCTAAAAAGGAGGCGGGTATAAGTCGGTCGGTCTGTTCTCTTCGGTCGGGAGGGGAGAGAGGATCTCACGAGAAACAACGAGCGACCAGTAATCGCCTCATAATGGACGTTCAATCGCGGCTCCTTTTTCACGGCTTTCCAGGGATCGGCGCCTTGTTAGAAGGGCTCAGAAGAGCGGCGCACAAAGGCCACCGATTCGCCGCCTTAATTCGTTCACACTGAGAACCCAAACACTCGAATTTTCCCGCAGACGTATAATACAGCGACTCTCCGATTTCGGAGCCCCTTCCCGCCCCCGTTTTTTTTTCCGCTCAGCGTTGTGCCCCACTTCCGCAAGGTTCTCTCTTGTGCGGCCCGTTTCACGGATCATCTTGAGAAGGAGCAAAACAACGATCCCCCCCTTCGCATTGTCCACCCCTGACCTGACTCGAGACTCGACCTTCCGACGTAATCTTCTCTGCGACGTCTCTGTTCTCGAAGCTTCTCTCTCACGATGCTCACCCCAAACATTTTTCCGGCTTTCTGCGTCGCTCGGAGATCGGCTCGAGAATTTCCCATCCCCCTGTATGGCCTAGTTTTTCGACATTTGTTCGTTCGATTATCTCGATTAGCTTCGTAAACTTTAAAAGCTACTACAGTTAATTCGGACGCGCTTCGCGCGCCGACATTTGCTCATTGCTATTCGTTATTCAATTTTTTTTTCCTAATTCGATATCCTCGGCTCGAGATCGATAAATACTCGAAAAGCGAACGAATCTCGCGTGGGATTTTTATAACAGAGAAACTTGTGTTTTCAAAGAGGTGCATCGAGTTTATTTTAAATACTTTGTGCTGCATCGCATTTTGTTTAAAAAGAAAGGAAAAGTTCGTCTTCTGAATGGACAGGTAAAGCGATTCAAGGAAAGGTAGCGAGACACCCTGGAGTTAACAAGCCAAGGAACTGCCATTTACAACTTCCGGCAAGAAAAAGACGTTTTCGACGGTAAAATGAAGCGATTTCTCAGCCCAAAGTTAAGAATAGCCGGTGGTGGTCCGCGGGGCTCGAAAACAACATCCCCCAAAAAGATCCGGGAGACTTCCTCGATGGGAAAGAGAGATCGAGAGCCTCCCATGGCTTTTCTCTACCTGTGGAGCTCTCGTGGAAAAATCGGCCGAGAGCCGAGAGAGGAGAAAAGGAGGAATCGAGACAAGTTCCATGGAAATCCGGTCTAATGCCGATCTCCTCCCGGCAAGAGAGGCCGACGCTTCTTTTTGTTTTTCCGAGTAAAAGATGTGTTTTTTTTCTCCTCTCCCTCTCTTCCCCCCCCTCTCTATCTCTCTCTCTCTAGCAGCGAGCCTCGACCACCACTTTTGATGTGTGTCCGTCTTGTGTTCCTCCAAGGCCTTAAAGACCGTAATTTCCGCTTGAGAATTTTGTCAAGTTTAACGGGCTGCTTTCTAAAAGGTCGTAGTTAACGCGGGCCAAGCCTCTGAGTGGGCCAGTAAATCAGACTTTATTGCAAGGGTTTTTATGCGGAAAGGTCAGCTTTGTGTATTTTTAGGGACGGGATCAAAACTCTGGTCTGCTTTTTCAGCTTCTCGCTTCTCTCGGCGCGCTTCTCGAAGAAAACCCGATTTTGCAAGGTCTAATTTTAAGCGACACAAAGGAACGGCGCGCTCCGTAAAGAAAAAAGATACGGGGAAAATTATTGTTGTTTTATTTGCGAACGAATCAAAGCGTCGCCGCGGAGATACAGAAGGAAATTACGCCTTTTTTAGGCATCTAATCGTTCCAGTGATTCTCGATAACCAAGTTCCTATGATTCACACGTCATAAAAGACGAAAGCAAGTCGATCGGTCGAGTCGCGCGCGCTCTTTTTTCTTTTTTTTTTTATCGGCAACCTCTTATTTACCGTATTGTCACGCACCGTGTAAAAGCCACCTCGATAAAGATTCGCATCCTTGAGTTTGAAGCTTTACTAGAACGAGCCGATAAGAGCCGCGCGCCGTACACGTAAATTGTGTCACCACCTGCTTTTATTGCCGATAATAAAAAAATCAGCCGCTCAAAAATTTAGCATTAGATCACTGCCGCCGCTCTTGTTCGACTCGAGAGAGAGAACGACACAAAGCGAACGAAAGTTTATCGAGTACTACGTGTGTGTGTAAGCAAAATTTTAATAGGCTTGCCTTTTTTTTATCGAGATAAGAAGCGCGCGGTAATGAAAAGAAGCAAGTTGTACTATTATTATGAAAAATTGGACAATGTACTCGGCCCCCTCGACACGTGCAGAATTTATCGCGCACTATGACATCACTTATCGGCAGTCGCAAGATCGATTCCTCAAACAAATTATTTACACTTTTACAAAAGCGCGCCGATAAAGTATGCAGAAGCCTCCTTGCAAAAAGAAAAAGAAAAAAAAAATAAGCCGATCCCGCTGCGCAGCTTTTATTATTGCGCAACGACGTGTCTTTATTCGAGGAGGCCTGGTGCCGGGAAACAAAACGCCACGCCGAGCGCAGTTCACATAATAAGCCGCGGTGCGTACCTACAAATGCTCCGCGGAATAAAATGTGATTTTCGCGTCATGCTAATGTGAGAACGCCGAGACTACAAGAACAAGGTTAAAGCTACCTGGAACAATGCACTTCTCTCTGTCTCTCTCTCTCTCTCCTACCTCCCGCGAGGATCGTAAGCACTCGAAAGCGTGCAGGCGAGCAGCGCGCGAAATTGAATTTTTCTAAATCCAGCTGGCGATAATTGCGAGCGACGATAACGGATGTGCCACTCGAAAAGGAGAGAGAGAGAGAGAGAAAAAACGATAGAAATCGTCCGTGATATAACAACAACGAGGCCGTACCACGTAACGACGCCTGGCTTTGCTGCATGCGCGCACACATGCCCGCCATTCTTTCGATTCAGGAAAACAATATTTTTCCAGATAACGACTTTTGCGCACGTAACCGGGGATCGTCTTTTTTAATTGAAAATTTATATTCCCCGCGGCGATGGGCGTTTTTATTTTTTCTTTTTTTCTGTTTTCCTCGCGTTCTTCGTAAGCCGCGTCTCTCGCGCCGGAGCGCGGAGTCGTAAAGGAGCGCTCGTTAAATAAGACAGAACTTTGATTCAAGCTTAGCAATCCGGTGGAAAAAGAATAAATGTGAGGCGTATTTAGTAGTAAAAAACAAATAATTGCTTTTTGATTTCTAAAATCAATAGAGTTTATTATTACGGATCGTGGATTATGTCGAGTAAAAATTCATAAAATTGCGTCACGACGATCGAAAAAAAAGGATGCCTGATAAATAATTAGTTTCGAAATACAAATTTTAATTAATTGCCTTTTCAAACGGAATAATTTTCAAGCAACGAGACACCGTCGTTAGCCTTTTTCTTTTTTTAACGAGTGAAAATAATTTTTTTAAACGATGTAACATAACCGCACTCCTCATTTCGGCGTTTTCTCCTTTCATAAAACATTGCTCTACTATAGTACAAAATAAAATTAGCAGTTATAAATCATACCCATTGCGCAACCCCCGCCGGCTTTCATAAGATAATTAATATTTATAAATAATCGACGCAACTCGATCCAAAAAAAAAAAAAAAAAAAAAATAGATTCCCCTCCTCGAAAAAAAGCTCGCGATTCACGAAAACGCAACGCGGCGATCCCTCGCGCAACCTCAATACACATATATAGATAAAATCCTCGCCTCTCTCCTCGACTTATACATCAATTAAAAACTATCGAACGCCATAACGAAACGTGACTTCCGCGGTGGGTTTATTTATTTTTCCCGGCCGCCGCGGCCGATACGTCAAAACAGCGCGCGCTCGCGGGACGCTACCGGAAGAGACCGGACGAGAATGGAAGGAAGGAAGTGCGGGGCGCTCGTCGTGTGCTCAACGAACCGCTGCTCCTCGCTCACGTGATTATACTGATTAACGTTGGCGCACACATGCGCGCGCGCCGCGTGCGCATAATGCAGCCGGAGAGAAAGAGAGTCGCCGCCGCGCGATGACGCAACTTTCCGCGAGATCGCGCTCTCCTTTCTTTTTTTCTGTTCTCCCTCGCGCGCGGCTTTGCACAATCGATATGTCGGCCGAATCGATTTTCGAAACTGTAACGAGGATCGACCTCTCGAGCGATGACTCGTGAGTAGGACGGACGGCTGGATGCGTTTCCTGAATTCTGACGCACTTGCACATCCTTGCGTGACTTATTTCTACAAGTTCTTACTGACGCATTCTGCGGGATGCTTTATCGATGTCGGAGGCTCGCATTCGCTTTCGGGTGATGATGTTGGTTAATTGTGGATTATTTTAAAAATTAATTTTTACCATTAATGTTACATAAAAGTATATGGACAACTAATTATTAATAACGCATGTTGCTTTTACGTAACAGTGTATTATATTAGAGTCATAAAGCAAACTTTGACTTTGAAATATTTATAGGTATGGGATATTCAATTTTACTCTGAATTTAATTGAATTCTTTGTTCTATTAGAAGTAAAGCAGCTGATTTAACGATCGGCGTTTTAAAACCGTCTAACGGAGTTGTTGTTAATGCCTGTTTGTATGTTTTAAATTTAAATAAAACGAACATAATAATTGCTCAGAAAAAAATGACAAAATTATAAATGTTCAAAGAAAACTATGCGCACAAAAGATTTATTTATTAGCAATTATACTAAAACTGTTGAAATACACAAATACTGTACTTTACAGTAAACCCCGCTGATTATAAATGTATTTATAGGCGTACAAATGACTCTCAGTTGCGACACGAACATCGAGCCTCGACGTTACTGTCCAAATAACTGGACACATGTTCGATTCGCCTCGTGACTTTTGGAACTTGTCCAGCTAGGAATCTTATTAGAAGCTAATTAGCATAATTAAAACGTAACTCGAGGTATCTGCGGAGTGTTTTCGACGGAGGCTTTGACCGCGCCGAAAAAGGATCTTTGAAAGCGTAGCTTCTTCCCGAGCGCGCTTCCATCTACAACTTTGCGCCGTAAAGTATCCGAAGCAATTGCTATAAGGACAATGTCGGGCTTATTTCATTATATCGCGCTGAAATAGAGTTGTAATTTAAGAACGAATTTAATTTTAAAGTAACGGATCGGGAGAGAGGAAAAGAAATCGGAAATCTGCAGCTGCTTTATACACAATGGAAATACCATTATTGAAATACGTGAGCACTTTATTAGTGTGTATACATTTACATGCATTATGATAATGGTGATACCGTAAATTAAATCGAGCGGCGCGGAACAATGTAATACTGTTTCATTCTTTGAGAAATGACGCAAATCACCTCTGCGAATTCAAAATTTTTGATAAAACGTTGTAAATCATTGATAAACGATTGCCTCAGAGAGCTTTTCGAAATTCGCGCAATGAGGACCGCGAGCTTACGCGCTCCCAGCTTTCGCTGCAAATGTTTTCTACGATAATGCCCAAGCGATTTACGACGCTGATAAGTTAAAAAGTTGACGCGCGTTAAAGCCGATCTTTGCGAATTCTCCTTGGGAAGCACAACAAAAGAAAGGAAGCACTTTTATAGTGACGCAATCTTCTGCATTTCGATGCTTTAATAATGAAACGTGCCTTTAGAAAGTATAGATTCAATTTCCAGCCACTTTCCTTCGTTACGTATCAATTTTTCAAATTCATAAACGCCAAAGTTTAACGCTTCGTTCTCGAATCCGTCCCCTTCGGCAAACAAAGAAACGCAGCTTTGCATGCGCCGACAAATGACAGGGTACATATACCCCGGTAATTGCAGGCTTTTCAAAACTATCGCTGAAATAAAAGTGAAAAAAAAGAAACACTCTAAAGCCGCGAGGGTTGTCATTCCGCTCCCAAATCACAGATTTCCGTCGGAGCTGGCGGCAGCAGCAGCCGCCAGCCAGCAATGTTCCTTTGTCCTCTTAATTACCGGTCAATCCCTGGCCGGCAGGCCTAAAAAGAAAAATCGCAAGCCCGCATTCCCTCCGAAGGGTGTATGCCCGGACCGCTCTCTTTACGGCATTCCTCTCCGCGGCGCGTCGATCGATCAGCCGCGCGCGAGCGGTCGCTCTGGAAAACTAGCCTCCGAAGTCTCAATCGAACGCGAGCGCGTCGCTTACGCACGCGAGAGAGAGAGAGAGACGTTTGCAATCGCGCTCCTACGGGCGATAGAGCCGCGCGCGCATTTTCTCGCTCGCGACGTGTATATAGCTATAGGCGCGTGCACCGAGCGAGTACGAGTCGCCGGCTGTGCACGCAAGTATGTATACGAACCCGGGTGAAAGTTGCGCCGCACGAGGCTCGCGACACCGGCGGCGGCCATTACCTCCTCTCGGGCGCGAGCTGTGTGTGTCCGCCGAGGAGAGGTGTACATGTTCGTAGTTAGCGGATTTGTATTTATTAGCGGCGGCTTGGAAACGCGCGCGGCCCTCGCGAGATAAAACGCGGCGTTGTCTCGTGTGCGCGAGGCGAAGGCAGGCGGGATTATTGGCCGGGCTCGCGGCTTAGGAGGGGCTGAGGGGGTACAGGAAGTGTCCTGGGCAGAGCGGAAACTTTCAATGAATTTCGGATGGGTAAACGTAGCCGATAATTGTTGCTCGTTGAGCGCAAGAGCTGCTCTTTGTTTCCGCTAAAAAGCGATTCTCAAAAAGGCGCAGCAAAGCTGCTTTTGTCACTCGGCAAAGTCCAGTTCACATCCTTGTCGGCGAGATGTCAAGGCTAATCATGGGAAATCGCGGCGCGACTCCTTTGTCTCGTCCGTCCAGAACTACGAAGCCAATCGATTATCTCTAATATCGGCATCATACATTCGCTGCGAATACGACTCCCCGAGAAATCCAATATCCCCGAATGATGAACGTTCTCTTTTACTCTACCGCCAACGATTCGAACGCTCGGCGATCGAGCATTTTCTATACCAACTCCGCCGAAGCTACCGCCTATACCCGTTTCACAAGCAGACCCCGCTGTCGCTCTCCCGTGCAATAAGGCCTAAACGGCCCATCGATAAATAACCCACGTCGCGGCCCTCCCACGAGAGTCGCCCTCCTCGAAAGGAAAAAAATAGAAATTATACACGCATAAACAATTAGCGCTCGGGGAACAATGGCCCCCGGCGAAGGTAGCAGCCGCGGCTCTCGCGGAGAGGCGCGGTGCGCGATGTCAACGCGCCCGGATCACCGATCGGCGGCTCGATCGCGCGGCCTCAGCTGCCGCCGCTGCTCCTTGCGCCGAGAGAGAGAGAGAGAGAAGGAGAGAAGCCGATACACTCGCGACGTGGCACGTGATTCCGCGCGGCGAGCGTTTCGCGGAACTTTCGCAAAACGCCCTCAGGGTCGACCGGTCCACCGCGGACGGAAGTCGCTCGTGTACCGGCCGAGCGGGGGGTTGCCGAACTACTTTGTCGACGAGAGACGCGCGCGCCGCTGGTCTAGGAAGCCAAGGACGGACGAATGTTATTTTAGAGACGCCAGCGGTCTCGGGGGGGGGACTCGAGTTTTCCTCGCGCGCGACTTTCCTGCCTGCGGTTATGAATTATTTATTTCGAGGATCTACGCCGGGAGATAAGCGACTGGGCTAATTGCACCGCGGCTATTTTCTCATCGGCGACGGTATCGGGAAAGTTTAGCGGATTCTGCGGCTGTCGAAAGGTCGGAGGCGAGGTTCAGCGGCGGGCACGGCTGCATTGAAAATGAAAAAGAGTAAGAGCCGAGCGACCTTCGACATGCAGGCTGGCACGTCTATGTGGATTAATTAAATCAATTTTTGCCGCCTGCAATGCCGTGTTTCTAGCATTCCATTTTAAGCGCGCACCGGCGATTGGATATAAAGAAATGAAGAAAAGGCGAGGTGAACGCGACGCGTAAATATATTAGAGAAATTTCTCATTTTCAGCTTGTACATTCGCGTTTCTTGACAAAACTGTTGTATATTATACACTTTATTAACCGTTTAAAGCGGCTAATCTCTCGCGTGAAATTGCCCTCTCGACCCGGCATTTGTACATAAATTCCGAAATCTCATTGAAACAAGTTTTTCGCTAAAACGGTATTTATTTATTTATTTTCTTCTTTTTGCAAAAAAATATTTTAGGATCGTACAGTTTCTTCCATAGAACGCCGCCTTCGTTAAAGTAAAAAGATTCCGAATGGAATGTGACGATCCTGCAAAGTATGAATTTTGATCACGGTATATATCGTCGGATTACACTTGAATTCCCATTATGGTTAAGTTTTATTCGACCTTCTTGCGCGCTCGCGCGAAGTCGAAGCGCCTTATAGAAACAAAACGTATGAATAAATCTTTGCGTCGTCTTACCCACTGTTACAAAAACGCTTACAATACCAAAAAGCATGCTAATCACAATCGTTTCCCAACGTAATCCCTGACTAACGCCTTTGTCTTCCGCCTCTTATAATATCCACTCGCGTCTCCCACAAGGGTGATTCCCCCGTTTCCCCCGGTGCGAGAAAAAAATGCACCCGGTGACTCCTCGGCGACTTGTGTCATCGAGCCGCAATCTCCCTCCTCCATTCTTCCTTCCCGGCGATCCCCGCCGCTCGTGTAGGCTACTTCCGACCCGCTCCCGAGGACGCCTACCGCCGCCGCGGCGTTTCGTCACGTCCTTCCTCGTTCTGGAGATTCTGCCTGCATCGAAGGAGGCATTGACGGCCGATCTCGACGCAGTGCCATTTAATCTCGCGACTCCGCGGAGGTTTTGTCGCCGCGGCGAGGCGATTGTCTGCGCCTCTGACGTCGCGGAGATCCGCCCGTCTCAATTATTGTCACGTACGGAGGCTCGAGTCGCTTTTCTCGAGGCTGATTTGCCACGGTTAGTTTTTTTTTTTTTTTTTTTTTTCAAGAGAGTTAGCTCTGTTTGATATCGGGTGAAATAGTTTATAGTCTACTTAATTTGTTGTTTCTCTATAACAAACTTTCAAGAAGAAAGATAAAATTTGTAGTTGTATTTTTGTTTCTAAATTTTACCTTAACATTAGAACGCGTTCATAATAATATTAATATTAAAAGATAACTTGTTTTCTCGAACGACTAATCTGTCGAAAGATTCCCGCATTAATATGTATATATATATATCTTTTATTTTACGTAGCAAGGAAAGTTTATATAATTTATTTTCGAGTATTACAGCACGTTCCTGCAGTGCGCGTAATCAATTGTTTTAAAATGGGTTGAATTTAAATTTTAAACGAAACCGTCGTCGAGCAATCTTTCGCAACCTGCCCGTTATTAACGAAATTATGATGCGCGCGATGCACGACGGTTTACGTAAGAAGCTTCTCACCGTTCCCATCGACGCGCGCCTCTTTATACCCTTCCAAAGATAAGAGGCACTAAATCAGTCCTTTGCAACAAGAGTAACCTTGCTCCACAAAAAGTCGCAGCTGCCGATTAGCCGGAGCTTAATTTAACGATTTACTGTTAAAGCCTTCCTCTTAAGATAACGAGGGGCAGTCCATTGTCATTGGCACAAAATGTTATTGATTTAGGCGCTCGTTACGACACGACGTCGATTATCCGCTGATAATCGACGTTTCGCTGTTGGCTTAACCGATCGGTTTTCATTAGTCATGCGATATCAAAACGCGAAAAATAAATGTTCCCACCTGCGCGGAGCGATGTTCCTTTGTCGCTATCTTCGCGCTTACGATTCAAGTGAAATTTTCCGATACATTGAGTGCTCTCGAGCGACATGATTCGCGAAATCGTTCGATTTCGTACGCGACGATTTCGTCCGTCGTTTCAAATGTAGGAACTGTTAAAAAAAGAAAAAAACTGCGGCTTCTCGTTAATCTATCTCGGCTTCCTCCGCACTTCGATAGCATTATCGTCGAGCATAAAAATCCCTGCGCGACCTATCGCCCGAGTTATACTTGTCAGACGCTCTCGGGGCTCGCTCGCAATATTCGAGTAAATAAATACATCCGTCAGCTGCGCTACTCCACTCTCCTCTAAACACGTGCACTGTAAACAAGTTCTCCTTTGAGAGGGAACTTTCTCATAAGGCCGTGTAAACAAAGCGCGCTTCGACAAAAAGAGCGCACGAGAGACCCGGGCGACGAGAGCTGTATAATGTCAAAGCAAGGGGAGCTCGAAAAAAGTTTGAGATACAAAAAAGAACGAGTCGGAATCGACCGTCCGACGACAGATATAAAAGTGTCGCTTTCGAGTGCGCCGCATTCGAAATTGAAGTAAAAGCCCGCGGACGCGCCGCGCAGCTTCTCACCAGTCGACGGAGCCGAAGAAGAGAAACGCCGCGGCGAGATGTATCATACAAGAATTTCCAACTAGACGAGACGCCTATCTATGTAGATGGAGCGTCGCAGCTCTAAGACGACGAGGCTAAAGACCTCGGCGACACACCTGTGCACCTCTCTCGCGGAAAGAGAGAGAGAGAGAGCATCCATTGGCAGAGATCGCGCACGTCGACGGCGGCTGTTAGAAATCGCGACCTGGCCTTCTTACTTCTCCGAGTAAACAAAGCTCCGCTTTTCCCCCGTAGCTGCCTCTCTCGCGCGCTTAATCGCCCGGCGAATAATGCATCCTTCGCGTTTCGGCGCGCATCGGCGCCGGCCGCGGGGAGAGCCGATTCGGGCAAAAGTTCTAGGTCAGCTCGCGCGAGCGAGCGGCGCTTTCCTCGTGGGCGGCTGCCGGCCGATTTATTTTCGGAAAAAGTTTTCGTCCCCCCCACCTCTGCACGTCTCGCTCCGAATGGGCTATCGTTTTGCAACGTATTCGGGAATCGGTCGCGATTCGGCGGAAGCTGCCTTCGAGAACGCGCAGGCTTTTGCAACGGGTTTTTGCGGCGGGCGGGAAGGGGGAGGCGATTTGTCAAAACTTTGGATCGTTAGTCACCGCGAGCGTACTTGGAATTAGTCAGCGATTATTGATTTACGCGAGAGCGCTGGCTTCACTCGCGAATTCGAACGAGAAAAATATATGTGCCCGGTGGCTATTTTCGCGCTCCTCGTCGCTTTATCAATAAAATACGACTTATCGGAATTATTTAGCGATTCCGAAAATACGCTTTATGTATTTATAAATTAATAAATATCTCGATGTTTTTATTGGCCCTCGGTCAAATAATAGCCTACCCGCTCTCGACTCTCTCTCTCTCTCTCTCTCTTTTCGCACCCTTTTTTCTCCGCGCTCGACCGGCCAAGGCTATTAATAACATTTATTATTATTTTCTTTCTCGTGCCTTTTCTCCATCGTTTCTTTTTCCGTCGCACGACGATTTTGGCGCCTCTTTTCCTGGCGCCACGAGTCTTCCCTCTTCTTTTTTTTTACTAACGCCGTCCTGATTTCGTCGCGCGCTTCTCTCTCCTCCTCCTTCGCTGAAACAGAAACCTGGATGAATAAGCCATGGGTCGCGTCTCGTTTGCGCGCCGGGCGATCGAAACGATAACAGTCTCCTCGGCGCGGCTCGAAAACTAAACAGGATTTGCCGCCTGTAATTGAAAGCGGATACGCACTTCCTCGAAAATTTCACTGGTGTGCCTCGGCTTTTTGTTTTGCCCCGACGATAAGATATGATTGAGTTGTCGATGAAAATTGATTACTTAATTTTTAAATACACTTTCACCTATTTGCGAGGCCATTAGAAAGTCATTCTCCGGTTAATTTGAGAAAAGCGACATTTTCGTTTTTCTCTCCCCTTTTTTTTCGGCCAGTTGTCGTGTTCACTTACGTAATTCAACCGGATCAAAGTTACATTATTTGCGGAATTTAATGATACCCACAATTTTGGAACGTAAACGCGGACAATTAAAATTTAGTATACCTATGCTAAAATTAGTTTAATACAGCAGTGACACATTATTTTCAACTTCACATTTTGACGATATAAACGATTGCGTAACTTTACCCGACAAGTATTAAAGTTACAACTGATTATTTTAAGACTGAACTGCACAATGCGATATCAAGCCGCCGAATCGACGGTTCTTCACAAATCATGAAAGCAAAATTCCTCGTCGATGGACAGACGCCACGGACGAGTAGCCGCGAAAAAAACGCTCTATAAAAAACCGTTATAGATCCCTGAATCATAGGGAGAGCGGATCGGATAAGAACGAGCAAATACGAGAGGAAGTCATCACGGAAGCCGATAGATTCTCGGTGCGGCTGCACTCGTTCAGTTCTTTCCCTCTCTCTCTCTCTCTCTCTCTCTCTCCATAACGTGGCAAAACTAGGCATCACGCACACACACTCCTCGGCCGGAAGAAGCGGCAGCAGCGGCGGCGCTCGCGCCTATATAGGTACAAGAGGCAAGAAACCTCGGAGCTGCTATAACTCCTTCTCGCTCTCTCTCTCTCTCTCTCTCTCTCTCTCTCTCTCTCTCTCTCTCTCTCTCTCTTCGAGCGCGGAGTGTCTATTTAC
>JAWWEM010000010.1:26659863-26686095 GCA_035582935.1 Ormyrus thymus
ATTATATATAACTATATATATAGCTTGAGTGTGGCAAACTTCAGGGTCCTAATCTGGCTGGAGAAGAAGAAAAATATAACGTGATTTGATTTTGAGCATTTTCAAATTACGCTCTCGTTTATGACGACTTGAATAGCTTTTGTACCGATATTTTTGTTGAAAATGATTGTTTAGCTATAAATATGCTGATATGCCAAAAATAACTTAGGAACAATATTGCCAAGCATTATTTTTTTGATAATGAAAAATGCGAACATCAATATAGAAGTAAATAAAAAATAGTGGTTCGGGTGCCGCATCGTCTGCTTCTCAAACTCGCCTTCACGGCACTACCGTGCCACTTGATATAAGATAATTTGAATACAGCTACTTGTTTGACAACTTTTGGACAATCTTTGGATTTGAATTACCTAGTTCTACAATTTTAATTGTATTAAATAGGCAAATTTCATATTACTATATTCATTAAAAAATTACGTTTAGAAGAAATGGTTATAGTATTGAATATTTATTTATACACTGAGAAAAAATTTCTTTAAATCAAAGAAAGCTTCATTGCGGGCAATCAGTTAAATATTTTATTGATTCAAAGAAAATATTCTTTAATTCAAAGAAACCCCGTTTTAATGGGAAAAAAGTTTCTTTAAAAAAAAAGAATTTTTATTTAAAAAAAGAAAATTACCTTACATTAAAAAGGGTCTTCTTTGAATCAAAAAAATATTTAACCGATTGCCCGCAATGAAGCTTTCTTTGATTTAAAGAAATGTTTTTCTCAGTGTACGAAAAGTAGTATTTAATTTTCTATTATTATTCAAATCCTTCCAATAATTATACCCAAGTCAAACATGTCTTTGTGTATTTCTATGTTTATGTATTCGATGTTATTTTCCTTTATATAGTGATTTGATTCAGTCATCAGATAATAAACGATGGACACCGTTGATACAGTTACCGTGGAATCAGGTAATAAGTTAGAAGTTTTTTATTCATTACCTAAAAGCTCTTTATTTAATTTATAATTACAAAATGTGCAATCTGAACGTCCAATCTTTAATGGTAAATCACAATGAAAGCAATATGAATGCATTTAAAGTGACGTTGAAAGCTCGATTGACTTTCAGAAATTAACGAGGAAGCCGAGGATCAACCTGCGTTATCGCGCAGGAGAAACGCCTCGTTGCGCTTCGAAATCGAGGAGCCTTCCTCCCCGGTATGCAGATCCCGCCTAAAATTGAAGCTCTGGGACCAGCACGGCCTCTGTCCGCTGAACCTCTTCGTCTTGCCGGCTCTGGTGATCGTGATGCTCGCGATAGGCCTAGGCGAGCTGCTGTTCGCTTTCACGTCCTTCCACGTTCCCCTGGGCCTGCAGGCGACGCACGTCGTTCTGAATTCCTGCATGCTGCTGAACATGACGATCTGCGCCTACTTGAACTGGACGTCGCGCAGGTGCGATCTGCTCCTACCGACGGAACGACTAGCCAAGCTGAACGTGCTCGTCAGCAAGCTGAGCATGTTTCTGGCGGTCTCGGTTTTCGGCTGGATCGTCTGCACCCTGCTGTACGACCTGCCGACGGCTTTGACGGAGACCTCTTATTACAGGGCGATCGCGCCCTCGGCGGTCGCTAATTTCGTCGTGGGAACTTACCTGCTCTGCGGAGGAGAGACCATGCTGCGGATCCGCCACGGTTTTCGCTGCTTCGCTCAGAAAGAATTGAGCCCGAGAGACTGGCAGTGCATTTCCGTGTTGACGCACCATTTGTGGGCGAATGTAATCATGGCCAATGGATTTATCGTCTCGGACTACTTTAAGCCGCTTGCGGATAAGAGAGGCATGGAGGCCTTGTGCACGATGGCGATGTGCTCAATGATATTTGTGTGCGCGTTCCTCGTCAAGAGGTTTAACTCGCAATTGCTAGAAAATCAGGGCAACGGGGAAGATCCTAGAGTTTCTTTTAATCCTAATGGTAATGATCGAAACTGATGATAATGTGCATTAAAGCTACGCTGAGAAAAACACTGATCGGCTCAGCTAGATAAATGATAATACTGTTAAACATTTGCAATTAAGTTTTCGGTTAATTTCGAGGTTGATTTGATAGAATGTCACTTCAGTTAACAGAAACTCTGATGATTTAACAGCTCGTTTTATTGACGCAAAATCAGAATTTGTATAGATTAAATATGATAACTAAACAATTAAATTATTTTTTTAACCAAGGGTCTATTGTTTGAAAGTCGTTTATAAACTTACATAAATAGATATATTTTAAATTTAACTTTTATTTTGTAAATGTAATTTTTGTAAATATTAACTGAATGACGAGAATTTTTTATTCTATACATACATAGACTGACGCAAAATGATTGATGAAATATGTATATAAATGAAAAGGTTGCACGATTATTCTGTTTTTTATTAATTTCTTGTTAAATGATAAAATATTTTGATATTGTATATTTAATAAATACTGTATTGAAAATTGTACAATGTTTGTTTCTATGCTATTCGATATCGTGTTTATAAACTCGGCCGTACCATGAATTATTTACTCTTGACGATACAATTTGACGATTTGGAAACGAAAAGTTGACGAAAAGGAGCAAACGTGGGTTCTCCGCACGTTAAATCCATTTTTATGAGGTAAGTTATTTTTATTTTTATTAAATGAATTTTCTCATTATTCTCATGATATCGTTTCCCCATATAACTTCATTTCGAAAATTGATTTGCTTCTTATTTACAACAAAAAAAAGCTTTTCTAACCCTCAACTACCACACACTAATTCGAAGAAACAATTAAATTTCAGTTGCATTTGAATCTCCAGCCAGCATGTCGTCGTCAGCAAATCCCGTCCCAAGCACATCCGAAACTCGAGAAAGACGTCCAAGCTCGCACGAGAGCTGCACGAGCTACTACCCCTTGAACCTGGTCTTCCTACCGGCGGCGGTGACCATGACGATGATCTTCGCAACATTCGAGCTGATCTACGCACTCGGGTCCCCTCGACAGCCGCTGCTCCTGCACGCCGTACACATGTTCTGGTGCGGACTGATTCAGGTGGGCATCCTGATGTCGTCGCGTTCCCACTGGAAGCGCGAGCGAACCTCGGGAATAACGCCGACGGGGACGGTCGAGCACTTCGAGCAGCTTCTCGGCTTCGCGGGGCTCTGCATCGCTGCCGTCTTCTCCTGCTGGTCCGTCCAAAAGCTCTTGAACGAATCGTACGACTCGAGGCCTCGCGAGTTCGCGCATTACCTGGTGAGCGTGCCCTCGGTCCTGCTGAATTTCATCGCGGTGACTTACTTGCTCGCGGGCTCGAGATTCATTTTGATCAGGAATAAAAAGGAGCACTCGAGGCCCTTGCTCGTGCAGGACGCCGAACGGATGGCGGACTTTCAGTGCGCCTGGGAGTATTCGCAGCAATTCTGGTCGAACATTTTCATGTCGGTCAGCCTGATGACGGCGGCGCTCGTTCATAATCATTCGGATAGTTACTGGGCTGATCCGGTGTGCACGATACTTATGTCCCTGGTTTTCTTCGTCGCCGCGGCCTCTGCGACGAGGAATAGCTTCCGGAAGTGGAAGGACGGGAAGAACCAAGTGGATCTGAAGGTAGGCTATTCGAAGAAGAAAGAGAGCGCTAATATTTCCGGTCACGTTATTAAGCATTAGAATTTTAAATGTGGAATATTTTTACTATCGTCCTGTAAGCGAGTATTGATATTTTTTTTATGTGAAAACAATTATTTAATTTCTACAATTTAAACACGTTGATCAAAGTTGCTATATTTTAACGAAGGACGCAGTTGTGACGTGATGTATTGAGTAGGGATATTTGAGAAATTATATTGTTTTAATGTATTTATTTTTTCGACGGAGAGAATCTTCTCAGAAAATCGTAAAAACCTCATTAAAAAGTTTGTATTTTTAAATATAAAACGCATATTTTGTAGAGAATTTATAAAGTTTGTGTTCACCGAAGCATTTTTTATTAACGAAAACTTAACGACGATGTAATTACAGACGCAAGCAACAGATTCTCTGAAAAAGACAGAATTTAGATAAAATAATGACTGCGATAAATTTAAATATTTATGTTTATTCTTTTCTTATCTGTAAAAAATATTTTTAAAATAAACCGTAAAAATTTATTAAAATAATATTATTGTTTGTGTAGAAATGCTTATTTATTACCTGTCTTATACCTTTATCATTTAATATCCCTATGGAAACGATCAATTAAAAATATTTTCTTTTATAATTATAAATTTAAATGGTTTGAAATATAATAAAAAAGGAAATAATAAATTACAATAATAAATGAGGAATGGCTTTCATAAAATTTGGAAATTTTAACTAAATAAAGGTTTACTGCTTTTGTTCGCTTCACAATAATTTTTTGATTAATTTTAATATTATAGTGTTATATAAACACTATAATGTTATATCAATTAAAAGCGTTATTATTATCACTTATGATTTCAGATATCAGATATGATTAGTTTATTAGAAAATTTCACAAAGTGCAAGTTAACTAATATTTTGATTTTAGATAATTTCTCTATAAATAATTATAAAATAATTTTAAATTAAAATCTATTATATAAAAATATTAATTTGAACTCTAAACAGTATTGCATAAACTAAATAAAGGCAAAGCATTTATTAATAAAACATATTTAGGCCAAGACTGTTTGAATCTTAAATCTGTAGGAGAAGTTTGAAATCGCCTAGCCTTGTATCCCTCGTGCGGCTAAATTTGGAACCTTTACCTACTGCAGTGAAACTTTACGACGAAACGTCTACTTTACCGTTTTCTTAGAAACATCTACTTTATCAACACTTTTTTAATAAATTTTCGAACTCATCATCTATTAGGAAACTTAAAGTGCGCATATTTTTTCAAACAAATTTTTTGTACCATGTGATATACACTGTATGCTTTCCTTAAAGAGCTTGTTTTATTTAATTTAGTAAGTTCAAAATAATTATTAAACGCAATTAATTATTATTAATAATTGTTAAATCTCATGTATTATTAAACGACTTAAGAATTATAAAAGAATTATAAAAGAGTTATAAAAGATTAACCATTCTTATAAAGATATTACAAATTGAAATAATAAAATCGTAATAGAAACAATTTGAAAAATATATTTGAATAAAAATTACTTTTAAGACGTAGTTTTATTTAAATTTTGCTTGATTAGAAAGCAATAGATTAATTTATACTAATAAATTAATAATTTAATTTTTATAAAATTATTTTAAAATTTTAGGATTGAAGCGTTGATAAATAATGAGTTAAAACTTAAACGCTTTATCGGTAAAAATAGTAGATTCTAAAATGTTCTAACGTAATAATAGTCATTAACAGAAATTACCTGACTCGTTTGCACTATTTGCCTGCGATTCAAGCGTAATCTTCTTTCAAAATTTATTTTCTCGCTTATTTACTTTTTTAACTTGAGATTAATACGGTTGAAAAATATTTAATCAAATTAAATAAATCGGATACATTTTCTAAGACTTAGAATTTAAATTTCAGATATATTTTTGGAAACGACATAATGTGTGTGTATTAAAATTTGTAAAGGAATGTTTTATTAAAATTGTAATGAAAAAAATAAATAAAAAATAACGATAGATGCGACGCTATTCATTAATTTTCAAAGCTCTTTTGCTTAAAAAAATTGTATTGCTATATAAAAAATTCGTAAATCCTAATTCCTTAAAGAGCCGGATAAAAAATATTTATCTCAACATTCAACTCGATCGAGAAAAACGTTAAATTTAAAATCCTCGGGCCAATTGGCGCACATCGGCAAAGCATCGAAAAAGCCGCGTACTCGCCTCGGCCTCGACAATCACGCGCCGCGATAACAATTCCGGGGTCAACAAACGTCGGACAAAGGCGAGAGAGAGAGAGAGAGAGAGAAAGAGTCGCAGAGGGAAACAAACGAAAATTCGAAATCGCGCACGAGGAAAATAGGCTCCATCGAGCACATCCCTCTCTCCCCGATACATAAAGAAGCTTACGCATCCCCCGCGTGCAGAGAGAAAGAGCGTCGGCCACGGCTCCGAGGCGGCAGATTTGTGATTTGGCTGGCGCTGCGCGTGCGAAGGGGGTGGGGTCCAGCCCGAGCCTTCGGGGGAGGCATAATGCGAGGGTGGAAGCGCGCGGGGGAGCGACGAAAACAGGGGTGAGCCGGCGCTCTTTCTTTCTCTCTCTCTCTCCATTTTTACGAAAAACTCCTAAAAACGTATAGGTATAGAGCGGCAGGATGGATGGACGAGGCTCCGGCGCTCTGCTGCTCCCCCACCGACGCCCATCTCATTTTTCGCTCAAACAGAAATCGAAATTTTCGCTCCCACCCTCGCTCGGCGCCGCGCTCGTTTTGACGATCGATTTCTGCTTCTCCGTGATGAATCGTCCTGCGCTCGAGATACAATTTACTCTCGTAAATGGGCTTTTTCGGAACGCGCGCGCTCGGGTGATTAGCGGCCGGGAGAGAGGTGCAGCGCGAGCCTCGATTGTGCACGAACGGATAACGATGGCTGAGAGGACGGCCGCGAGGAAGACGTGATGCGTCGCTGGATCGGAGGTGAAGGAGAGGAGCTTGTATTTTTGGATTGGGGCAATGCATCGCTGGATTACGGATGATGGATTTGGTTTAGACGCGCGGTAGGCATTATTTTAATGGAGAGTAAACAATTTAGGCAGTATGGATGGTTTTCGGGCGTTTAAGCGACGGCGATAAATCCAAAAATTTTTACAAAACTTTCGTCTCGCCAGCTTATATTAAAGGATCAACGGAATTCTGTTATAAAATCATTACACAATACTTGCAGAAAGTTTCGCAGTCAAAATTGTTCTCCATTGTTGGTATTAGTTTGGAAACACGAATTAGGTCGATGAGCATTTTCGTAAGCTCGATAAACATTTCCTTGCCCCGTTTGATAAAGTTTGTGTCTTCTGGATTTCATCGACCGTAACGCGAAAAATAGTCGAATGTAATGTATTGCCCCAATACTGTAATACGTAAATTTATGACGGAACGTAGGAGCGATGATTAATATGCGAGTTTTATTTTGAACGGAAAATCGATCGAAATAATTTACTCTACGATTTTTAGATTGCAGAATGCGAAATAAATAAAATCTTGTTATCTTACTAATCAATATTTACTTCTGAAATAAGTAATCTTATAGGATAGGTATTAAAATTCTAAATTACAGCTGCAAGGTTCGTTTAATAATATAAATTTTGATTTAGTGCAAAAAATTCTTTTATTGAGTATCATCTGAATGTATTTCCTGCTATTATGCATTCAGAAAATGAGTGTACGGAAATTCGAACTTTGTAATAAAATATCATTTTTATTATAAAATAAAACAAAATGAACCTAATGTTACCTGTACAATTTTATGAGCTTTAAAAATGTAAATAAAAAACATTTATAAACCTGCTTTTGTCTTGTTTTTGTATTGCTTAATTTTTTATGCATTTTATACCTTTCGGTAATAAATAATTTCAATGGCCCGTGACAAAAAATATTTTCCCCCGCGCGCTTAGCTTTAACAGATGTATATGACAAAAACGCTACTTTTTTCGTTGCGTCGTTCCAAAACCGAGGAGCATTGGCAAAAAAAAGTCGAGCCTTGGTTTTCTCCTTTTTTCTGTACACCTCTACCCTTTGCTGCACCTTTTGCTGTGTCGTAACTCTCCTTAATGTGTCTCGCTCGCCGGTCGTCCGGCTGTTTTACCGAACGGCGAAGAAATCAGGGAGATTTTACGGCGGAAACAAGCAGATGCCGCTCGTCCGAGCGGTAGAAATGCAAGAGTTTTCACCCCACTTTCTTGCGGGGACCGCTAATTTTGGAGCTGACCGTTTGCTCGCGGATGGACGTTGACCTAAAAAAATTTCCGAACTTTTCTTGACTTACTTTCTCCTTTTTTCCGTTTGGGTTTCCCTTATTTTTTCTCCTTTGTGAATTTTCGTTGATTTGCATTGTAAATCTTATACTGCGAGGTTATTTGTCGCATGAAGAAACGAAAAAATTTCTTTCACAGACATTAGTTCGTTTAAAAATATTAATTCCGTTTCTTTCGCTAAACAGATCGTTTTCTTGGTATAAAATTTTTAGAGATGTATAAGTGCACATAAAAATGCGAGAAAACAACAAATTGGCGATTTTAATGTTTTGAAATGAATTTTAATCGATAATATATAATTTTTTATTACAAAATAAGAAGATTGTAAGATAAGGCCTCGTAAGTTCGTTCAATCCCTTTAGCGCAGTAACAACAAAACAATTGCTCATCTCGCGGATATTTTCAATCCGCACTAAGCCGAACTTATCCTAAACCACTTTCTTGTCTCGCCTTCTTAATGCCAGATTCCTACTCCCCTTATCTCACTTTTCCCTTCTCCATCTAGCCTTTAACCTCTCCGGCATCTGGACTGCGAAAAGCTTGCACCGGTGCTGCTTTTGCGGCCAGCGAAAGGGTTAGATTCCCTGGCCGACAAACCGAGCGACCGTCGCCCACGACCCCCGACCACAGTCAATTGCGTGGTCCCCGTCGTAAAAGGCTAAGCGCTTAACGGACGCTCGTAAGAAGGCCGGGGAAGACTGTCGCGTCGACTGGTCGGGGAGACTTTTAAAAAGCGGCGGAAAAAGAGCGTCTATATACCTGAAGCTTCGCCAGCTCTTTCTTGCGACGGCGCGGCGGACCGGGGAAGGACACAAAACGCGGAGCGTCTCTTGTGTCCACATAATATACTTTTTCTGCGTATTCCGATGCCGCGAGCATAAAATTCCCTCTTCTTTCCCGCAACCCTTTCGAGGACCGGGTTTCTTTATATCGATCGAGAGATAAAAGATTTCCGAAGATTTTCAGGCTCCGGAGAGTTTCGGGCGGCCGGCAAAAAATAGTTAATTGCCCGAAAAGAAGCGAGGAGGGAAAAAGGTTCAAATATTTGCGCTTTTCGATTCTTAATGACACTTGCCTCGATTTTGATCAATTTAATTGTTTTACTGTTTTATGCGGGTCTCTTCCACCTCTTTCTCTTCTTTGTTGCTGTCACGTTCGCGATTTACTGCAAAGCTGATAAAAATTTTGCTTTTACGACGCTGATTAGATAACATTTTCAATCAGATGTAATTAAGTTAACTTAAAAGAAACTAGCACAAGATAGGAAAATAAATATATAATTCAATTCCCAATTGTGTTTCGTCACAGTAATCATATCAATTTCACGTCCAAAAAAACTCGACAAGTGCGTCCAAATACCAGCCTAAAAAACTCCTCACAAATTGCCGCGCACGCGATCACCTTTCATCACTCCGCACCTCCAAAAAAAACTCTCCCGTCACAACAATTACAGTAAACGCGCAAGTGCTCCCCTCGCCTCACTTCGCTTAGCACCGCCCAGCCTCGGTGAAAAAAACGCACCCTTTCCAGAAAAAACGCGTCGGAATCCGGCGGAAAAAAACGCACACAAGGCCAACCTGCTGCACGCGCGACCCTCGCCGCTCAACCCCTCGGAACCTGCCTGCCGGGGGGAGTTTTTTCGATATTAAAAAGGCCCGGGGAGGCGAAAGGAAGAAAAAAAACGGCACGGCCAATGGGCTTCGCCGATATGGCGCCGGCACGGAAAAAAACTCCCCCAGCTCGCGCGGCCTGCCATTGTGCGAGCCCTCGCAAGGGGTTGTAACTCGAGCCGGTGGATAAAAAACGCGCGCGGCGACAGGTTCGGCCTCCATTGTCCGTCCCCCGATTCCTGTATGCTCGTGGGGCGGCGCGACTCCTTTTTTAGCTGCGGCTGTGCACGCTGGAAAGGGGTGCCGCTGCCGACGCCCGACGAGTGACGAGTCAATTAGCCGGATTGCGATGGCGCGCCGCGCGGCGGCAACTCTTTTTGCTCGGCGGATGGCGGGACGATGACGCGATTCATTTTTCGGGGGGGGGGAAAGCTCGAGTGCTCCTCCTTTGCGGTGTCGGTTTCTAATGGGGTTCTAAATGAATTTTTAATTAAGCGGCTGCTTTTGTTTGGGTTATGGATTTGGACGGAGTTTTCTTTCTGGAAAGAGAAATTTTTTAGCTTAAGGTTTCTTTTGGAAAAATACTTATTAACGAGTCTGAATACTTTAGAATTTGAGAATGAAAAGAGACGCGTGTCATATTCTTGAGAGGATAACAATGAAAAAGAAATCTAGATAAAATTTAATAGTGATGAAAGCAGTGCGGAGATAACTCTTGCTTAATTGCTTTAATGATAACATTAGCTAAAAGTAGTTATTTAGTAAGACAATTATCTCACTTTATCATCTTGTAATATAAAGAACTATTTTGGAACATAATGGTAAATATTAAACGTTTTGACGCAAAAAAATATAATTAAACTCGTCAATTTTAAAACGTGCAATCAAGAATTACTGATCCATGGCACATACATGTAAGAAAAGAATGCAATTAAGTAATCATCCCTAATGATGTTAAAAATAAATTTACAAAGCTTGTTAAGAAACGTTACAGTTAACTGATAAAAGCTATTAATTTATGATGGTTATTTAGCCCCATAAATTATAACCACTACACTTTCGCTTGAAAAAATTTTAATTCACCAGATTCAAAACGCACATCCAATATCCGTGAAACCGCAGAGGCTCGAGAAACCATTCGATCCTCGTCATGCCAGGCCTGCCCCGCTCCTAAAAAGTGAAAGCGCAAAATACCGGCGCACTCCTCTGCAGCCGTCCTGCCGTCGAGCCGTAAAAAGCCACTTTGCCCGATAGTCCACCCCCTGGCAAAAGTGGCGGGGGGGACTCGAAAAAGCAGCAGCTCCTCTATTCATCGTCGATCGTCTTTGCTTTCGATCATCCTCGCTCGATGAAAGTATCATCAGGCCAGCCTGACGATGACGCGGCGCAGATCGATCACCTGACCGACCCCCGTTTTTTTTTCTCCGCTCCCCTGCAGTCGCGTGCTCGGGCGTTCTTTCCCGATCGAGCCCCATTATTGCGCATGCACGCAAATTGTACTAGTCGCTCGGAGCGCCGCCGGGAGCTCGGGGAAGCTGGGACGCACCGAGGCTGAACGGCGGGCGTTCGTTTGCTGATTGCATTTAGATGGCTGCGCGCGGCTTCGTCTGGAAGAACATCCGACGTAGGTCTCGCTAATTGCGGAAGAAAGTAACCTGCGCCTGTGTCATTGTAAATTTTTATTGCGCCGGCCAGGGATCAATGCGCTCTTTTACGATTGTCTCGAGCTGATAAAACGTCTGGCCTCAAAACGAGCTGGGAATTCCCGCAAGGTGTTTTCCGGAGGATCGGAGTTTCGGGTAAAACTATATTAGGCGAGAAGTGACGCTGTTTAAAGCGAGGTATGATTGCAATCGAGGATTAGATGAAGAGATTCGTAGCGTTCTACATTTATAACCGATTCTTTCCCACAGAAAAAGTAACGCCGAAAAAGTAGACAGATGTCAGAAAACTGTGAGTACCAGGAAAAATGCAGCCGTTTTGTCCTTTTTTCCTCGTTTCATTATTATTCAAATGTGACCCGCTTAATGTGATTATTTTTTCGTGATTTATTGTGCGGATATTGATTTTTTTTTTTCGTAAAAGACGAGGAAATCGCGTCATTATTTTTTTTTTCTGCTTTTGATACTGCCATTTCTTTTTTTGATGGATATAAATGATTACCTTATAAAGATTTCAGTATGCTTGACGGTATATAATAAACAGAATAACAGTTTAGATAATTGTTGTAATTAAATAGTATAAAAAACGCAATTATTATATTAAAATTCTTCGATTCTGACTAGACGATTAAATATTATCATTTACTTATCTACAAAATTTACTTTTAAGTTTTCCTTGTTGGGCCCTGCACAGGTAATCGAAATTTCGGACAGATATGTTCCATTTAAGACTGTGACCATCGAAATTGCATTAAGAACTACTAAAAATTGATAAAATTGATCTTTTAATATGATCAATGAATTCCTTCACACGGATAAATGAATTTTGACCTTTTAATTTACATTAAAATAAAAATGTTTACAAACACAAATAGTGTCCGAAATTAAAGGTAACTCCGTGAAACGACTTGTAAAGAAAATTTAAAAAGCGCCAACGCCAAGATGAAATAAACGTAAAATCGCAGCGAACAACTAAGAAGAATCACCCGCCCAGCTGCGGAATTCCGGCGAAAATTAAAAAAAGACCAAACGAATAACGTCCTCGATTCTAAAAAAACGTCCTAAACGGTCAGCCGCAAGAAAACTCACTTTTCATTCTCCGTCGGCTCGCTTTCAGCCGCCGGGCCCTGTACTTCTGCAGTGCCACGTCCCTAATGGGTCCCGTGGCCCCATTGTCGAGGGCTTTTTTTCCCCATTCGGGTCCGTCGCCGCTGCCGCCGCCGCCGCCGCCGCGTGCAAACGATGATCTGCGAGAAAACGCGCTTCTTTCAGCCGAGAGAGCGCCGCTTCCGGCCTCGGCTTTTCACCGACGAAAAAAAAGGCTGGGCCCCGCGTTCTTCTTCTTCTTCGTCTCCTTTTTTGCGACGTCTTTTTTGTGTCCCCGAGAGGCGAGCATGTGGAGGCAGGGACGGGTCTCTGATACAAATTCGTCGCAATAGTTTTTAATGGCGGGTGCGAGCGGCAAAGTGAGTCGGAGGTTTCCGGGAATGTAAGGTGCGGAGATTTTCTTCCATCACGATGTAGTCGGAAGTTTTTTTGGGATTTTCGGGGGCAGTAGTCTGAGTGCTCGGGCTCGTTGGTAAAGCGTTTTTTAGTTTACTGGATCGTACGGGAGTCCTTCGTTAGCGTGAATTGCTACTTCGTTAGATGAACACACGATGTTTGCACTGCAAACAAATGAGGAAAAGTAAATGCATTTTGCAATTAATATTAATGTAATTCTTTTCGATATAAAAATTTAATTTGTAATAATGTTTATTCAAAACATTTGTAATATTTTCGTTGATGTACAAAACACTGAAAATTTTTTATAATTAAACTTAGTTTGATACAAATACTAACACTCTCCTCTTGATATTAATGCGCAAATAATTGAACTTCCTTTAGTTAGCTGATCATTTGGGCAAGTTTTACATGTTCCTTTTCAAGACAAGATATAATAAATAAGTGGCAAAAATTTACAAAGTTTAAAAATTGAATAATGATTTGCATTTCATCAAATAGCAATAAATTTAACAAACTTTAGCCGAAATTATTTACAAGCTAAAATTAGTCAAATATTGCATAATTAATTAACAATTGCACTTGCCACATTAAAAACCGCGTAAGAAGCATAAAAAATCCATGTAATCGAACGCTAATAGCTTTACAAAAAAAAAAAAATCAATACCCCGCTTTTTTTCTCAGCAGAAAAAAGACCGAATCACTTGTCGCCGCCCGGAACGCGACCCAAAAAAACTGCAGCACCCCGCGCGAGTCAATTACATCTCAATTACGCACCTTATAAAACCCGCCGGAAAAAAAAACTGCTCCCAAAAAAAGTCTCGTCATAACACGTCGGTTCGAGAGCGAGAAGAAAAAAACCGTCGAAATACGCTCCGCGCGCGAGCTCCCCTCGCGACTGCGCAGCCTCTAAGCAGCCAGACGTCAAACCACGAGAGCGAAAAAAGCATCGTCCCCCCTCGAGGGAGGCAGGACTCCCTTAAAAAGGAAGAAAAAAAAAAAGTAACGCTGCACCTATAAATTCCTACGCGGTGCGCGCTCCTGTCCCCTCCCGGAAAAAGTCCATCGCGCGTACAAAGCGAGAGAGAGCCTCCAGGAAAACGGAAATCACGGCGCGCGCGTGCGTATACGGGGCGCGGTGTCGGGTGTCCGGCGCGCACGGAGAAAAAAAAACGCGCGGAAGCCGAAAAAAATAGGAGCCGGAACGCTCGAGGGGGAGAAAAAACGCTCGACGTTTGAAAAGTGGCCAGAATTAACGCAGAGGCGAGGGGTGCGCGAGCGGTCCGGGGTGGCTCGCAGGGGTGCACTCGCTCCGCCCCTCGGAGAGAGAGAGAGAGAGAGAGAGAGAGAGAGGGAGGGAGAACGAAAAAAGGAAGGCTATAAATGTGAAGCAGTAACAGCACGAGGCCAAATCCGATTAGGAAGAGAAGCGCGCGCGATGGACTCGCGCGATACACGCGCGCTTTCCTCGGGGCCTCTCGCTTTTTAATCTCCCCCGGAACGGCGACGGGATAATGCGAGGTGTAAGCCGGCGCTTTAGCCTGGTAAACACGCTCTCTCGCTTTTTAGGACTGATTGCGTCGTTTTTTTTACCCGCTCTTTTTACCGGCGGAAAAACGACGATAGCGCCGAGCGGTTTATCTTGTTTCATGGTTAGTTTGATCGTGAAAAAGGGAGAGCTTCCGAGTCGAAGGGAGAGGAAGACAGTTGGGCGCTGGTCGAAATTTTAATTGGCTGGTGGAGGAGGATCGAATTGGACCCTCGACGCGGCCCTTATGTCGAGGAAAAAATTCGAAGGAATATGCCGGAGCCAGGCTTATTAGTGACGTGATACGTCAAAAGCTGCTTTGCGTGATTATTAATTGCTCGAACGCGATTAGTTTTTTCCTTGATTGTGGGAATGCGGGCCGATTTTTAAGGATGAAAAATTGGCTGCTCGTCAAAAAGCAGCAGTTTGTTTGGCGGTCCATAAGGTTCATGAGAAATTCTGTACTGCTTTTAAACAAACATTAATTTATTTATGACTCATTTTCTTATAAGAAAAAAAAACTATATTAATATTTACAGTGTAAGTGCTATAGTTTAACTGTAGTATTTATTAAAGTTGAACTAATATTAACTTAATTTTTTCGTGTTTACTCTTATAGTTTAAAAAGTTACTATTATTAAGGGTTGCAGTTTGAGACATAAGTGCAGAAGTATTTACATTATGTACGATATTTATAATAAAATATAAAATATAAAACATTCTGCACGAAAATTGAAAAAATAAAAAACTAATTACTGAACGTAAATATGAAAAAAAAAAAAATCTTTTGATAGTATAGTTTATATAAATGTGTTTATTTTCCGTTATATAAATCGGCTTTATATAACTAATAATTAATAAACATTTGATTTTAACGATAAGAATTAAAATAATTTATTTAAGTCGTAAGAGTATCAAAAAAATCGACTTTGAACAGCTACAAATTCGTAACTGTTGCAGATCTCTAAAACATAAATCAATTTAACTATAACGTTTTTAACCAAAATCAATTTAACCAAAATCCTTGTAATCCTTTTAATCTCTTAGCGAATAGTGATTATGTACAATTTATGAGCCTTAGCAGAACGACTGTCCTATTGTGTGAAGAAGTCGACCTACTCTATTCACGTGAAACTGCACAATGAAGTATAGGTGATCGCGGAAAATGAGGAATCTAAGAAAATGTAAATAAGACTTTGCTTTTCAAATATAATATCCTCAGAAAATTTGATTTTCATTAGAAAATAGTTTTAAGTTCACTAAATGCTATTGTTTAAAATGAACTTAAAAATAAGCAAAAATAAAAGAAACGAAATAGAAAATACAAAAACGTACGCCTCTGCGATGGTAAGTCCGCGTTTGGAAATTCCGCGTAAACACTTGAGGATTAAAGCGTGAGTAGACTCTGTCGATCGCGGTAAAACATTTTCGAAGAAGAAAGTGTATTTTACATTCACTAATTGACAATTTTATCAAGTCGGTTCACTTAAAAACGTCGACTTAGGCGGGTATTATTATTTTGAAAGTCAGTGATTCATTAAAGGTGATAAGTAAAAGGCAGATGAGCAAAACAATTGTCCGTTTCTATGTCAACAGGTTAAAACTAGTATATCTCGAATAAAGATAAGAGGTTAAAAATACCCGATGTTTTTAGCTCGGCAGATTCTCCTTTAACACTGCAGTTTTTCAGCCGTCATCCAAGATAATAAGAATAATCTTTACAAGAACTGTAACTCGAAATAAACAGATTTTTTTACATCGCCCAAGACGACTCAACGGTAACTTTGAGCATATGCGTCTCTTTAAAAATTCGGCTCTCGTCCGCAAACACATTAGAGGTTATTCTGCGCGAGGCTCAGCAGGATATGCATAAAGCAGATGTGAGCGCCCACCTTTCTAAACTCATAAAAATCGGGCTTTTGAGAAAAATGCCATTTAAATCCTCCGGCGTCACCCACTAGACGCTACGATCCGCCTCATTAATCACTTGCAGATTTCAGATTTATTTTAACAATGGCCATCTTAACAATATTGCGACCATTGCTGCGTACACAAAGGATGAAAAAATGGGCAACTGCTGTTTTAAGGAAGCACGGAACTTGCTATTGAGGAGGAAGATAAGTAAAAATTCTTCTTTGATAAGTTATTTATCAACGATCAAAATTTATCACCAAGACTCCTGTCATGCCTTATATATTTTTCCAATATGAAGGAACGGTGAAAGCTTTTATTTCCAAGCCAGTCCGAACAGGCAACCATTCCCGGCGTAGATAACTTAATAGTTCCGGTCGTTCATTAGTTCCCGAAAAATAAGTCACGCTCGGCGCTTAAATTTCGGAAAGAAAAAACTTGATAAAATTCTTTGGAATCCACTCATAATACATACACGTCCGGCAACGGCTTAACAGCTCTCCGAACCCAACGACGCGGAAGCAAAAGCGTCGCTTATCCTTCGCATTCCCCGGAGCGGCGCCGCGGCGCACAATAGTCCCAAACGAACCGATCGAAAGCTAACGCCCGGCCTGCGTGGTTGCGTGCGAAAAACAACGCGAGAGCTCGAGCGCTCTCCATTCTTCGAAAAGCGGCATATCGCGCGCCGCGCGGCATTGACGGGCCTCGCTCTCGGTTGTTTAAAGAAACTTTCGGAAATTGGATCGACAGCTACGACCGAATCGTAAATACTTTCGGAACAAAAAGGGGACCCCTTCCATTGTGCCCCTTCAACTACGTAACGACGAGCCGTCCGAAAATCGGTGAAAAACGATTAATCGTCGAGCGCGCGAATCGCCGTCGCACGCATTGAAAAGGGGGGAGGGCAGTCTCCCACCGAGAGCGAACGGCTGACCCTCGGCGCGGGCAGCGCGTCGCAGAGCTACGCTTTTCCCCGTTCGCGCGTGTCCGCCGCGCTGACCCTTTGTCCCCCCTCCCCCCCGGGTCCTAAGTCGCACGCTTAACACTCGAATTTAGAGCGCGAGCCGACGTGTGCGATGCGATGCCTCCTGCGCGCGCGCTTCGCAGTTTACGCCGCACAAAGGCGACGGAGACGCGGCCGCTGATTTATGCGCTTATCGGCGGGAGCGCGGCTGGGAGTTACGCCGAGGGGGTTAATAAGCCGGCTGGACATTGGGAAGGAGAGGCTGTTTTTACAATTTTCGGGGAAGAGTAATGAGCGACTTTCAATAAAGGAAAATCCGAGCCTCTGCTCGCGTGGCAAATGGCCTGTTTGAAATTAATATATATATATATATGGCTGATTTTAGGGTTGCCGTTGAGAGATTGTGGAAGAGGCATTTTGCGCCACGCGACTGGGATTGGGAAATGTATTTGTCTGAAAGATTTTGTGAGTTCGTGTGAATTTTAGTGCTTTCGATCTCATTGCGAATTTATTTTTCTTTTACGTGCAATCAAACTATTGCTTATTTTTTAATTAAAAAAATAATAAAAACTGTTAAAAAGGCTTTTCAACTGATTATTTTAAAATTATAATAAAAATTACGTGATGTATAATAAACAAAACAAAAAAAAAATGATTAAATATTGTCGATTTTCTAAGCCACCATTTTCTCTGATAAAATTGAAATAAATGAAATTGATTCTTCTATCATTTTTACTTTACCGTGGTGAAAGGCACTTTTTTAAATAAAAATGTCAGAGGTTCGTCAACAGATCCAATCGAGAAAATCGAGAGCGAAGAAACGCCCCGTTCGAAAATATTTTGGTCCAAGCCAACGTCCACCCATCCAACTAAGCTCCTTCCTCCAAAAGTCGTATGTGCACAGCCGACGTGCAGCAGCGGCAGCAGCCTCAAACCGTCCAGTGGGGTCATGAAATAAGAGCGTCCGTCCTCGATCCCGAAAATTGACGACACCTCTCCCACACGGCGCGGAAAAATCGCCCGGTGAAAAGAGCGAAATAGAAAATAGATCAAAGCGAGAGGGCCAAGCAGCAGCGGCGGCGGCAGCTTCTCCGCTCGCCGGACAATGGCCGGCGTCGTCGGCGCTTGCGACCTATAAATCTTGGTCATTGTCCGGCTCCAGTGTTTAGCTGCCCGCATATTAACCGAAGGCTGCGCGCGAGCGGCGCGCTCATTGTTCTCCCACTCGGCCGGCCGTATAACCCCCCCGGCTTTTCCTTATTTATCAGGTTACGGGGAAAGAGTGCAGAGAAAATCGCCCGTTACGCGCGAACGGCCCATTTGCCGAGATCGGTCGCACGGACGGAGAGCGAGAGAGAAAAAGCTGCGATCCTTGCGCGGGGGAACGGCGGAGAGGACGAGCGTGCTTAATGTTTTCCAGATGTTTTTTCCTCGGAGCGGCGACTGGAGAGGGAATTGGCAAAACATTCGTTTTCGCCGGTCGGCGCGTAGGCTCGAGTGTGTTGTGACTTATCGCGAGGGAAGGGAGAAGCGGACAGGGCAGCCCGAGACTTTTCAGAGGGTGTAACGATTTTGCTTCTCGGGAAAATTGCTTCGGAGAACTTTTGACGGGTTTAAAAGCTGGAAAAAGGGAACGGTTCTTGCATTGAAAGATAATCGTTCAACGTCAAAGTTGGACAAATTAATTTATTGTATCCGTTGCATGCAACTCCAAAATCATTTTACCGTAAATATAAATTTTTCAATATCTCGCAGCACGATCCAGTTTTGAGACGCATTATCATTTTAATACTGGAATCATTTACTGCACTACATTATTTACCCTTCGTTTTACCTTTCTCAAGAGCAGTCCATCGGCGAACCTTAAGCATGACTAATAGAAAAATAATTCTAAAATCCGCACTTGCAATAATTAATGACGCCGAGACAAATGTAAACACGCCGGTCGTTTCACAAGCAATGGAATCGTCCCTCGGCGCCACTGGGCCTTTTATTCGCTCCCGATATTATGGCGCATAACGAGGTCCGGAGGCAAATTTCCGCCGGGGGACATCCAGCCGTCGGGCATTTAAATATTTGATGGCGCCATCGGGTTCTCGCCTCGCCGACAGCCTCCGTCAACTCAATCCCCGAGCGGTCGTTAATTTCCCCGCAGATTCGCGGGCAAAGAAAACGGGCCTTCCGCGCAAGCGGAGCCCAATGCCGCGGCCGCAGACTCATAGAAAAAACTTAACAAGCCCGAAAATGGTCGTAATGCACGTCGCCGGAAAATAGGTCCGTAGCTCTGAGGCGAAAATGCTCAATCACGCGCGAGTCTCGGCTCCCGGCGATCTCGAGCACTTACAATGGCGAGTCTCGCGCGTATAAGGCTATATATAAAACTGGAGAAGTCTCATTGTCGCACTTCCCCATTCCGGCCGGCCGGCTGTATCTCTCCTTTCTAAGTGGCGCGCCACGCCCGCGGACCAGCACACTTGTACATACGCTCGTAGGTGATTTAACGAGGTGGCCGTTGACAAGTGCGAAACTTAACAGCTCGGGGTGTGGCTTTCCTCCTTTATTTTTTTCTTTCTCTCTCTTCTCTCCTCGCCGTAAGAGGAAATTGCCGGGGTTTGCTGCACTTCGGATCGGGACAATGAGTGAGATGTTGGAAGCGCGCCGCTGGACGCTGGGATTTTCGGACGGGTGGCGTTGAGTTTTTCTGATTTTTCACTTTAACGGTTTTATATTGTTGCGTTTTTCGGTGCGAGCGCCGAGTTCCGTGGAGGTGAAAATTGAGCTGTTTTTCGGGTATTTAAAGCTGCTTGAACAAATGGAATCGTTTTATTTTTCTTTATTGCGTTTGTATAAAAATTATTTTTTATCGTTTACAGAAATCAAAGTAACAATGACGAGTTTAATTGATACATTTTATTTTTTATTAAATTTAGAAAACTGGGGCTCATCGAATGAAATGTTAATTTATTTAATTCAAGTATTGAATTTCATGTCCATTTATTTTATGCATAGAATCTAGCATGAAAAATAAATTATTAGTATAATAATATAGGATAATATCAGACCTTAGTGCTCTTAAGAGCTTTGCTGAAATGATCCAAGTCTGAATTGAATGGGCGCCTTGTATAACTTTGAAAATCTCACTTATTAATTTGAAATTGCAACGCGATAAGGAATTATTTGTTAATTCGAAAGGCAAACCACAATTTTAAAAAGTTTTCTTAAAGAAAAGATTGAAATCAAGGCGCTGCTGACAAACATACTCCGTTTGTTTGTAAGCTTCAAATTTTCTTGACAATTACGTTTGCATTTTCAATCTTTTGCATTTTCGTGCTCATATCAAGAGTTACTTCTTCCTAACATCACTTTTTTTACAGAGGGGATAATATAATTAAAGTAATGAAATTTTTTCATATAAATGCATTAATAATAATAGCTACCTTCAAGGCTTCACTAAACCAAGCGTATAAAAGAGACGCAAAAGTTTCTGTGACCGCATTAGCTGCATCGCGATTTATATATTTTTTTATCAATTAACAGAACGCTTGCGATCATAATTATTACTCCTGATCTCACCCAATCACCAGAAAAGTAATTAAATCCCACTCGCAAATTCCATCTTACGTCCGACCTACCAAGTCAGTCGCCTAAACCCTATAAATTAACATTTTAATCGCGTCGCCCAAATTGACACGCCAATGCACAATGGGCCCTGCACGAGGCAATAATCGAGTCGGCGCAAGATCTCGGCGCGTGCCCGCCTCGGGAAAATCCCTCTCCCGAGGCGCAAGATTAATCATGCGTTGCGCCGGCCGGTGCTCCAGGTAAGAAATTTACATCCCCGGAAAGGGCGGCTTCTCTCCCCCCCCCCCCCCCCGAAGCACGCGCATATATTTATAGACCTTCGCCGCACGCGCTCTCGCAGGCTCCCCTTAATTATTGCCGACATTTTTAAATAGCGCCACGTGCCCGGCACGTTCGCGCCGCTTGAGCGTATGTATGAGCCGAGTCGTTAAAGAGGTCAGGTATTCGTCTCTTATCTTGAGGATCGCGGCGATGCTTTATTCTGTGTTTAGGCTTCTTGCGCGATTGATGCGGTGAGAAGAGTGTAATAGGCATTTGTTACGCTGGCTTTTTTGGGAACGTCTTTACTTACTTTGCTCCTGACAGTATACAAGGTATAATGGATTGCAATAATAGATAATAAGAAAAATAGTTGCTGGTAAAGCTGTAAGCTTTTTAACATTGCGGTGGATAATACTCCGTTAATGTTAAAAAAAAAATTAGTGCAAATAAAAGGCATAAATATGTAGTCACTAATAATCAACCGTCGCGTCCTCAATTCTTCTAATCAATCATTTGTTCGAAAAAAGGCAGCCTCTAAAAAAGCCGAGTACGATACTTCTTCAAAGGCACATTGAAAGGCGCAGAGAGAGAGAGAAAAAAGAAGGAAAAGAGAGCGGCTCGGCGATACATCGAGGAGGGAAGGTCCAGGGGAGTGTGTGTTTATTAGGGGCGAGGAAATGCGGCACGCGCTCTCTCCTCTCTCCATCTCGCTCTGCTTCGTCCGCGGCTCTTATATGGTAGACCCGAGAAAAACGGCCACCCTCGGACGCAGAGCGCCGCGCGGGCATAAAAAGCCGGCCAGCAGCGGCGGGCAGCGGGCGAGGGTAAGGACGAAAGCGCCTTCCAGAAGAAAGACGAATGAGATCGGAGAAGACGCGGAGCGTATATAAGGGGGAGACGCTCGCCGACTCGAGCGCTGAATATAGAAAGCATTCGATCGGCCGAGGCTACAAAGAGGGAGAGTAGAGTAGAGTAGACAGAGAGAGAGAGAGAGAGACAGAGAGAAAATATCAATTTCGAAAAGCCCGGAAAGTCCGAGGCGGCCAGGAAATCCAGCCGCTTTTCACTGCGACTCGGCCGAATCATTTATCTACTTCGAGAGGACAAAAAGGAGAGAGAGAGAGAGTGGACGCGCGCGCGCGACGTCGTCGAGCCTTTGTGCGAAAATTATTAGGGACACGAGTCTTGAGATAATCAAGCCGGAAGAGAGACGAGAGCGCGGGCCAGTGTGTCGATCGTCGAGTTTACGGAAAAGGGGAACGCGCGCGAGGATGTACACAAGAATGGACCGACTGGCCGTTGCTTCTTTTTTTTTCTGTCCAAGGAGAGCATTGTGAACGGTTTTATGGTCAAGCGGACGACGCGGCGGAGAGAGAGAGAGAGAGAGAGAGTTTTATTGCTCTGCGGAACCGTAGGGGTGACAAATACGCGCGCGCGCGAGCTTTTTTCCGAACGGTCGACCGGACCGCAAGTCTGGGATAATGATTATTGATTTGTGCCGGGCAGCGGTCGGTTGAGGATTTTTAAGCGAAGATTTAAGGCGCAGCTTGGACTGCAATTAACGCGGATTTTATGCTGGACTCTGTACTAAAAAACTATCAATGAGTACGAACACGTGCTCTCTCTAATTTAACGTTTACTTTATAAATTTGCGTTATTAACGAGCACGAAAAGTTGGAACTGAATTTCGATACGTGTCAACAGTTTTTAATGTCGTAAAGCCTCCGTTCTTAATCTGAACACTCTTTTTATTTTGCGCTAATCATCGGAGAAACTGCCGACGCCACAAAGTTTAAAAACATTTATCCTCCATCGCCGCAGCCGTGAAGTAAAAGCCAAGCACATCCATTTTCTAAAGCGAAGCTCACCAAGCCCATCGTCCCAGTCCCCCTTCGGCAAGCCCGCGCCAATCGCGAAAATAAAGAACGCTTCGATCCAAGGAATGGCGACCGGCTCTCGCTTATACAAACCATGGCGGCTCGAAATATACCGTGGGGAGACGGAGCGCGACTCCCGATAGGCCGTGCAGATCCCGTATAATGCAGGGGGGGAGTCGCCGGCACAGTCCACCCCCGAGTATAAAAAAAAATAGCCGAACCCCCCCGCTCTCTCTCTCTCTCTCTCTCTCTCGAGGGTGAACCGACGACGAAGCCATGACGATGCGCAAGTCCGAAGCGTTTTCCTCGATATTGGCCAATATATATCGGTCTTAGGCGAGAGGAGAGGAGTCGCGCGGCGACTCGGTAAACAAAAGTCCGATAAATTATGGAAAAAATTTCATCGCCCTGATGGACCGCGCTCAGCCCCGCTTCGCTTTCCGCAGCACGGACGCGCCGTCGATCTGTGTATTGCTGTTGTTTAGAAAAATTCGAGGATCAGCTTTGATTAACGCCGAGTATTTTTGCCACTCTCGCCTTTTTTTCCCGCAGCGATGGGCGAAGATGTATAAGGTACACTTGGCGAGAGAGGTCTTAGCGCGGATGAGTCTCGCTGCGAATCCCGGGGCTTTTTACCCTTGTTTTGCCAGTCTCCTTAAATATTAGGGAGCCTTTGTTCGAAAAAAATGAATTTCGAATAGCGGGATCGTCGGTGCGGTGCAGGCGGCTCTTTGTGCGAGAGTTAAAAAGTGTGAAGATCCCGTCGGATATGATTGATCTAGCCGGCGGAAAATGATTGAGAGCTTATGAAAGAGGGCATGAAATCCAAAAACTGGCGTAAAAAATTGATCCTCGATTTGACTTTAAGAGATTTTTTTTAAGCCCTTTAGACTCGACCTTTTCTGTTTGTGTCATATATAGATCTTTTATGTATACAAATCAATTGCCAGTACATAAGTAAGGTGATTTAGCATTTTTCTTCTGAAAGTTAGAACTTGTTATAACTTTTTGTAATCGATCCGTATATTGAAACTGCTTTGGTATAAATTCTCTTTTAAACATTTAAGTGTAAAATCTTATGGCTTTGAAAGTGTAGGAAAAATACTGGAGATTTAAAACGAAATAAATTAAGCAACAAAATATGAATGCAATGAGTATTGAAATTGTTTTAATGCATTGCAGTACTTTTTCTCTCCAATTGAAAAACTTTTATTACATCAATTACGACCTGAATTCTCTTTTTTAACAAGTAAAACAAATGGAGCATTCTTTTCTAACAAGTATAAAATACAAGCGTAGACCCTCACTCACGACAAAACCCTGTTTTAAATCCAAGCGAAAGATTTCAAAGAGCAGAAAGAAACACCCGAAGAAAAAATTTACAGCCGCCTATAATTTCCAGCGCACCGCACTCTCCTCGACACGGAAGCGACCGAGTATAAAAAAAAAAAAAAAAAACAATACCCACCCGAAAAAAGAATCATAAAACCAATAAAAAGCCAGCTAATCTGGTGTCGTAAACGACCCAAAAACTTGCAAGTGCAACGCAAAAAATTCGGAGAACTGAAAAAAAAGAAAGAAAAAAACAACGGACGTGTCCTCCTTTCCTCGCAGGTACGCACAATACTGGAACTCGCACACGCAGGCGCGTGTCCCCATAGAAAAGGGAATCGGCAGCCTCGCGTGGTCACACCGGCCGGCCATTGTGCGCGCCGCTCGCGTGCCCCCGGGGGCAGCTGACCCACGCGCGCGGCTCCGCCGAGTTGACCCGTACTTATGGTTCATCTGCTGACACCACCCCTGTGTACTTTCTCGAGGGGAGATGAAAATAGAGCCTGCGCAAGAGAGAGAAAGAGAGAGAGGGAAGCTGCGAGAGCGGGGAACGGAAAATATACCGAGTTTTTTACAGTTTCCTGGCTCGGAGTGAGATTCGTTCGAGAGGTATAACGGCGGAGGTTGGAGGAGAGAAGGAAGGAGAGGACGATTTGGGTTTTTTGAGGCGTGATTGTCGTCTCGTAGCGGTAAAAATTTAAGGTTTGTAGGATCGGCATTGGTAATAATTAAAATTTATGATTGATAAAAATGGAGGATATTTTATCCCCCGGAAATGCAGTATCTTTACACTTTTTATATCAAAACAATTTTACTTTATATTTTTTCTTTCCTTTATTATAGATAATTCTTTTAATATCAAAATAATTTATTGCGTTACTTTTTTATAAACTATTGATTTTCTACATTTTAATTTTCAATTTTATTCTCTGTACTTTGCGTAATGTAAAATAAATGTGTGGAACTTTATATTATGTGTACATTTAACTTTGATGACTATTACGTCGTCAAAAGGGGCAATAATTTGTTATTATAGTTAACTAATTTAGCTCGTTTAGCCTCAATTTTTCTAGTCAATGTTTTTAAAATTTATAAGTTTACAAATTTATAATCTCGGAAAATAATGAAAGCACGCTTTTATCTTAAGAAATCGTTGGTTACATTCGCTGATTCATGCAGTGCAGCTGGAAAAAGATTATAATACTTGATTGGCCATAACCAGCAAGTGGAATTAATTGATGAATTTTTATTCACCGGGTTTTGACATTTTTATATTTTCGTATATCTCATTGGAAACCAAAAGTGGTTGCATGATCAGCTAATGAAAATTTATCAGTCAGATCAAGTTGCAGGTTACTGCAAAGCAAGTATTATAATGTAGTTTTGTTTTTTACTACGTTTAGATGATTATGAGTTCTAGTGAAATTATCGTAATAATCGTGATAATCTCAATAGTAAATATATACTATAGAATTTCAATCCACATCCCAGACGGCAAAACTATCCCAAATGAACTCTTTTTAAGTCAATTCTGCTTAAAAGGAATTCATTTAGAATAGTTTGGCCGTCTGGGATGTGAAATAAATAATAACCGCAGCCTTTTTGCATATACACATCATTGTTTTTACAGTTAAAGAATTTTTTTTAAATAATAAAATTGCAGCTATACAGTTTATTTAGAAAAATGAAATCTAAGATTTATTATATTCTATGTGTAGGCCCCTGGTAGAAAATAAAGCAGTCCTGCTGGTTAAAGTATTAAGCACTACCAAATTTTTTTAAGCTACTCATTAGATTTATATTTTCTAATTTCTGGCTAAACATTTGTTAGTGAGCAGTGCGGCAGTGCTGACGGCTACAAGTTACCCTTTGTTGATAACATATCCTATTAAAAACTCATTTTTTAACTTTTTAAACTATGTTAATTAATATGATTTTAAATAAAATAACATGTTTATTAATTTATGAATTAATTAATTTATTCATTTATTAATTTATTTATTTCTTCCTTTATTTATTAATTTATTTAAAATTGGTCACTAAATAGAAAGCAGCCATATTCTGC
>JAWWEM010000010.1:26686195-26708248 GCA_035582935.1 Ormyrus thymus
TTTGAATTTTCAATTACGCTTTTGTAAGAAAACTTCAAACACATTTGCCTTAATTTCGGTATAGGTTTTTTTAACAGTGTAGTCATGAACATATTTGAATTTTTATATATTCCTATTGGTCATTGATTTTTGCAAAGAGCCCCATTTCTTTTCTCCTATAAAAAAAGAACGTAAAGACTTGTGTCTCTTTTTTTCTGTCAAAAATTAATTTCCTGACTATGCAAAATCCATGACTTCGAAGCCAGACATTCTCCTTGGAAGATTAGTCTTACTTATCAGCTTTAGAACACTAATCGAATTATACAAAAAACTTTGACAGAATAAACTAAAGTATGATACATTCGGTAGATCGTCGAGTTTTCAAAGTCCTCGTTCAGTCGATTAGCTTTTGCAAATTTTCTACACTTATCGCGATCGATACTTATCTACAATCAATACACTCATACAATCGCCCGTGCATAATCTTCCTCCAGCGAGCCGACTCCCTCGGGCATTCCTCCGCTCTGAAAACGCAAAAGGAAGCGTGCACGCGCGCAGCTCGCAATCGCGCTCGTCCCGCTCGCAAGAAGAGCGCCAGTATCCGTCAGGTGTAGGCCCGCGCGCACTCATAACAGAGAAAGCGCGTAAATAGACCCTTTGTTTAACGATCCGCGACTCGGCCGCCGACAATGGGATTGTGAAGGAGGAGAGAGAGAGAGAGAAGCGACTCTTACCCAAGAGCTGCTCATTCGCGAGGATAGTTAAATGACTCGTTGCTCAGGGCTCGCGGAGGAGATCTTCTCGAAGCTGACCCCGTTCCAGCAGGACATTGTCAAGACTGCATCCGTAATCGGCAAGGTCTGCTCCAGGGCCATGCTCGAGAAGCTGCGTCCTGTTGATCAGCCGTCGAAGCTTACTTTAGGTAATGATGTGCGACTGAGGGATTGCGTTGTGCTGCAGAAAGGGTCGGAAGAAAGATTGCGCTTCTACGGTGGTATGCTTGTTTAATTTTACATTCGTTTAGAAGAAGGTGATTGTAGGCAGATTAGGAAGCGACATTTATCTCAAGCTGTTTTTAAAGAACATATATATTTGCAGCATTTTTTGTTGATTTCTCTCGCTTTTTTTTTAAATAAATTCAAACTGAATTATATATTGAAATTAATATTTTGATTATTTATTGATTTCTTAAAACAAATTGCATTTTAATAATTCATTTTTCCTTGGATACATTTTAGTTCTAAAAAAAAAACTTTTAAAGTTATAACGTTAAAATAAAATTATTCGAATATAAATTATCATAGAACTAATTTAAGGAAAAAATTTGCCCCATTTTCTGATTGACATATACTTTTTAAAACAAGAAAAAGAAATTATTCCTCGTGCGTTTTAATAAATAATACTTTAAACCGGATTTATCAAAATGAAGCTAAAATACATGAAATTCAATGGGGTATATTAACTAAATATTAACTACACTTCTCAGTGGAAGCCTTTTTCATTTATATGGCCAGCGCTTCGAAGTATATACCTAGGCGGACGTAACGAACGACTCGAGCGCGCGAGGCTTCAATAAATCAGAAAGTTTGAAGCCCAGTCAGAATGTAAAATTAAGCAAGTGGCGCCGATAAAATTCGAAAAAGAAAAACCAGTCTAGAAAGTACATGGAAAATTGCGAAAATTGCAGCGGTGGAATATCTGATGCGAATACGAATTTTCGATTGCGCCTCGATGCAAAGGCGCTCAGTCAAGGTCGATGACTTCTCCTTCTGCTCCAAACGCCGAAGGAATACTTTCTCGGACATGCATCACTTGGTACACTGTCGGTGTCACTTGGACCGTGAGTCGTTTCACGTTATATTCGCTGTATTACCGATGTATACATAAATGGGATCGTTATTGCGCGCTGCCCAAGCCGTTTCCGCGTTGGTGAATCTTAGCGTTTTAAGTGGGTTAACTTAAAAATGCTAGTCCGTTGGAATTTTTTTATTTTTTTTTTTTTTCTTATTTCGTATTTATTAATATTTTTTCATTATCAAAACAATCGTGCGATTCTTTTGCATTTGACGTAATTACAAAACATATTTAAAAATGTGTCGTCATTCATTTCAATTGCCATTTTCTTTTTTCGTTAATTACGGGATTATTCGTTGAAAAATGAATAATACCATTTTTATTCTACCACATTATGTTCTAAATGTTTCGACAAAGTTTGTTTTTGCCCGGAGCAGCTAATATTTTTGTCCTGAAATCACTTAAAAACTACGTTAACATTGCCTCGCAGCTGCGAAAAGGTCTAGTTTAGTGCTTTTCGTTAAAACGGCAAGCGGTAAAATAGCGTTTTCCTTGTTTTATTAGACATTTCACCGGAGGAAAGTTATATACCGCGATACGCGCACTGTCGCAATCTGGAGTTCAAAGTTTTCTTATTTCAAGAACACGTTTACGATCAGCTGATGTCGGAGAATGAGAGAAAATCGTGCAACGCACTGGCTATTGAAATTTACAAAAAAGGAGCCAAAAAGTGCTCGGCCTGCGGTGGTGGTTCTTTTTTGAAAATACCGGGCAAGGTAGAGAAGAGAACAGTAAGTTGAACCCTGAACAGGTTCTAATTTGTGTCTCTTTAGAAACAGAGGCAATTTTCACAGTTGTAATGTTTACTTATCTGAATAAATCTATCGAATGGGCATATAAATTAAGCCTTTACAGATAAATTATTAACATTGATAAAGTTATTAATATAATTATAGTAAAGAATTACTTTTGTTAAACAGAGGAAAAATGAAAAATCACGCATAAAATTAAGAAGCGAAAGAGAAGTACAATTAGAGTCAACGGAACCACTGAGTGATAAAGATAAATCTGAAATAGAAAGAAACTTGATGGTTTATGAATCGAACAGGTATAAATATTTAAATTCTACGATTGAAAGTGCAGATGAAAAAACAGCACCAGCAAGCAGTCGCGTTAATAGGTGCACTTTGGGTAGCTCAAATTATTTTTATGTCTCATTTATTACGGACGCCTTGTTTTCACCTACAATATTACCCTTTCAGAATTTCCAAAGCAAAGCTTTGTCGTCAGTGCAAAGAAGAGGTTCGCATGGAGAAGCTCAAAGATACACCCCGCAGTATTCGAGTATTTGGATCCAGCTATAGCTTTAGAAGACTTTAAACACGTGGATTACAGGCACTGCCGTTGCATCGAAATAATCGATTGCATTTTTATGAGGCTTCAACGTCACATGAACAATTATGGTAGAAGGCAATTTGTCTGAAAATAATGCTCGCTACATTTCTGTACACTTTGATCAGCGAAATTTAAATTTAAAGATAACAACGAGAAGATTATTAATTTCAATATGGAGTACGCTGCAGCCTTGATCGAATTCGGCCAGCCAAATTACGCGCTTCAATTTTTAGCAAAGGCCGATGAAAGAAATGATGTTAGTTTTTAAATCTAGTCGTCTCGTCTCAAGAAGTTATTTTAAAAGGACATTATTGTTTCTAGTACGTCACTACTTTCCAAGACAAGGCAAATCCGGTCCTATACGCGAAGCTATTTAAGAAAAGCTTAATTCTTTGCTTGCGAGGTACAATCCAAAGCAAACAATATTTATCAAATGACTAATAAACATTCTTCTCAGGGGATGCATTTTTGCTCCTGGGCAATTATCCGCAATCCAAAAGAAACTATATCGAAGCACTGCTCTTATTCAATCACCACTACCCCACGTCCAGCATCAAGACGTGTTACAAGATGTTTTACGAACGACTCAGGGAAAACTTTCGCTGGGCATTCAGTACTCCCACTATCAAGACGGACGAGAAGCCCAAAATTGAAACCCTCATCCATCAAAACACCGCCGCCTGCCTGTGCTCGCTCTCCAAAATACTTTTGGTAAGTTCAAAGCGGAATTTCCGCAGTAAATCACGTCCCTGAACGCGCATTTCTTAGGAGGGTTTATTCGCAGGTCAACGGTCACCACAGGGCGGCGACCCTGGCCTCCCTTCAAAGCATCATAGTCGGCTTCTGGAATTACGATCAGAGCAGCTTTTTCAACCAGTGCAAGCTCTACATCTCGATGGTGAAAACCTACACGCAAGCGGGCGACTTGGAGTTTGTCAACGACATGCAAAAGTACATAGTCTTGGTGATTAAGCAGAGGCGCAGATGGTCCAATAGCGAAGAGATTGCTATGCTGGCTCGAGTGTACAGGTCTATGTTCAAAGTCAGGTATTTCATTTGTGTAAATATGACTAATTATCGAAGAACGACTACATTTTCGAACAAATCATTACACCAATTACACTTCCCTGTAGTCGAGCGCCTATTTTGTCTCAATTCCCCGCGGCTCGCTATATTAATTGCACTTGCTTGCCCGCGCATTGCGCTTTCACGAGCGCCCGGATAAAGAGAGAGCCAATAAAACATATTCGCAGCAAGTAAAATCGACTAAAATTCCAACCCGGATTAGCCTGCTGCGAGGACGCCTGGAGAGGGCAATGGACTTGGGCGTAAAGGCTCTCAGAATCGCCAACGCCATTCACATGCTCGACTTGGAACTGAAAATACTGCCGTCGCTGATCCAAGTAACGGTGAGTCGCGCAGCGACAAATCTAGCTACGGGAGAGAGCTGACTTTTGGCCCGTCGACCGTTCCTCCGCAGATCCGACTGAAACGAGTTCCTCAGGCGATGGACCTGCTGCACCAGCTGCGCGACACCGCGATTCTGGACGTCGATAAGTCGGCCTTAACCTGGTACTATGCCCTCTGCATGGATCTGCTCCTCGACGCGGGGATACTTATAGAGAGCCGCGCGTCCTGCTCGCAGTATGCTCTGAAAATCCTGGGTTCGTTGGATTCTCGGCTGTATTTTTGAGATTTCTTTTAAGGAGATGGTCATTTTTTCAATTAATTTAAATTAATTTAACGACTTTAATAAAACCTTCCACTTTCTTGCATAATAATGTAATGAATAATGCAGAGATACTTATTTTTGTAGCCTTCTTTAATGCGGTAACTTTATTCGTTTATTCAGACTCAAAAAAGTCGGATATCTGCGTTTTACGGGACTCCAAGAGCCTGAGGCGCCTCATGGCTGGGCTTTGGTCATGGCAGCTGCGAAAGTAATGATCGCTGTTTGGCCGCAAGAGCTTCGCTTTACTAATTTTGCGTACTTTCAGAGGCGACTTATCAACTGCATTCATTGTAGACTTGTACCATTACAAAGATAATAATTTTAAAACAACGTGCTACTCGGAGATCGTAACTTACTGCAAGGTTGAGATCGTGCAATTACAATTTATTAAAATGGATTAGTTTTTTCTTGCAATGCTTTATAAACGTCTGTAGATTCTCGAATGTCAGCTGATTCTAATAACGCGATGTATCAACATGAAAAAAAGCAAAGAAATGGAAACTCTATTATCGGACACCGAAGGCATAATGAAAGATCTCGACAAGATCGTGAAGACTTCGTGCTTCATCGAATCTCGCTACTATTTACTCAAAGCTTACTACTACCTACTGCACAGCCGCAAGGAGTGCGTGCACACTTACCTTCAGAAGGCGAAGAAGAGCGCCAAGGATCAAAAGAACTTGATGATTTTGGCTTGGATTATGGCCAATAAACGCGTAAGTTTAATAACATGGATAAATAAGAGAAACAGAACTCAGACATTGTACAATATATATACGTTATATTTATTTGATTTGCGTTAAGTAATAATTTATAAAAATTGATTAAAATGTAATTATAATACAAGATTTGCATGATACACATTAAATGAAAAGGCAATGACAATTGATTTTCCTTTTTCTTGTTCTTTCCTCGTTCGCCGTAGACTTGGGATGCTCAAAGCTACAATAACATGGCTTTTTACTGGGAAGAAAATATTGGCTATCGGGATACGATTGTTTGGCAAGACGTTGACATGTTCGATCTTACAGACTGGTCCAACCTCCTCTATTCTCTTCCGATTCCGGATTCTCACATATGACGGTAAACTACTTTTTCAAATGTAAATGCGATGGGCGTTGTAAATGAGCTTATAATCTTAGTTGTCTTACTTATTTACTGTATAATTACTGTAATTTTATGATAATAAAATTAAAAAAAAAAAAAGAAAGACAAGTTATAAAATTGTGCTTACGTAGTTGGAGCTGTCAAGAATACTCTCTGCTTTTCGAAAATTAATTTGTACAGCAAATCATCGTTTTTTTTCTCACCCTCTAGTTTTTCTCCTCCCGTTTTTTCTAATTAAAAATCGCGAATACAACTAGCACGGGTACAAAATTCAGGCAGTCTATTACGAATATTTACATTAATCTGAAATAACGTAGAATTTCCGTCGAAGAATCGAATCTCCATCTTAATACTTAGAAAATACTTAATTAAACGCTAACCTTAAACGCTACGCCTTAACGATCTAAAGACCGACATCAAACGCTTAATCGTCGCCTTTTATTTTTCTCCTGGAAATCCAAGAGAAACTCGAGCCGAACGCCGCCGAGAGTAAAGGCCTTGTCGCTCCTCTTCGATTCTCGCGAAATATTAGTCATAATAGAGAGCATTTTGAAAATTCAAAACAAAATTATTGTCCATATATCGATGTACACACACCACCTCGAGTGTGCTCCCGCTTCATCGATTCCGATTCCACGATCTCTCCCGGGAACGAGTCTACATTTGCATTTCGGGCTTTATTACATATTTCATGACACTAAAAAAAAAACTCCCGTTCTCGTGCGTACGCGAACTCTCTCCGTCTGCAGTCGCGGCGCGAGACAGTCAATTATAATTCACCTAAGGTTCGAGGCCGAGCACGTCGGGATCATTGGCGATCTTGCATTTTGCGAGCCTTTTTATCGCGGCGCGCGGATCTGACGGGAAAGACGACGGAAGCAGAGGAAGGAAAATCGTGTTATTTAAGCGTCGACGCAGCTGCGTAACCGATTTCGACTGCGTGTGAGAAGAATGAAGTAAGAAGTTCTGCTGTTACAGTTCGAGCGATTGTAGTTTGGATCGAGACTGCTGCACGTTGTTTGCTCCCTCGAGCGCGAAATTAGTTTTCAACGCTTCCAATCGGGGCCTGCTTTTAAAAATGTCGCAGTGGGAGTAGCTGCCAGGTTTTGTAAAAAGTTTGTACAAACCGAGGCTACTTTTTCGCGAAAAAAATTTTAAAAATCGTAACGCTCCGCGCGTCGTCATTAAAAGCACACTTCTTTTTAATAAAATTGAAAATTTCTAAAAATAATCACTATCAATCAGCCCGATTTCTCCCGATAGTTACTAAAAACAGCTCGGGAACTCGGCGAAGAAGACGATAAACAGGACAGAAAAAGTCTCCAGAAAAACGTTCGATCGCCGAAAAGAAAGTCGGCTCTCGAAGGGAAAAAAGTCCGGCTCGCAAAAGCGAAGATCAAGGATAAATAATTTCCACAATTCGCAGTAATCATAGGGCGGCCCCGCAGCTCCGGTCGCCGATCGAGAAACGAGGAGTCCGCGGAGGCAATCGGCCTCGGCGATCGGCGGCCGAAGTGCGCCTCGATCCCCCCCTTTTTTTTCTTCGCCTCCGCTCGATTTCACGATGCAAAAACTGAGTCGCGGCGCACTCGGCAAGGACTTCTCTCCCGCCGATTCGAAGTTACGTACGAATATATAGTGTTTGTTTATAATTAAGTCTTCGTCTTCGCCTTTTGGGGTTGATGGATATACGATCGGGTTTTTTTTAGTTTTACTGCCCCATCAAATCCAAAGTGCGAAGATGAAGTGCTTTCTCAAACTTTAGGATCGAGTTAAGTAGATCTAGTTCAAAATCGAATTGGTTATTAGAGTTTTAAGATTTTGCGCCCGAAGAAAGGGTATCATGCAGCGAAAGTAAATTTTTTCAAAATTGACGGCTTTTAATTCTATATCGATTTTGAACTATTCTTAAAAATATATAAAGTGTACAAAGCAACTTGCAAGAACTTTTTATTAATTACAAAAGTAGATGTTATTTGCTAAGAAAAAATGGCTATTTTTATAAAAGAGTAACTTTTATAAGCGTTCATTTAAGTTTGATGCAACTAGATTTTTATAAAAATATAAAAAATTCTTTTAAGTTTTACTTTCTTAGTTTACAAGTGCGATTTCTGAATGAATTCCTTAAAAACGATTCTCCAACGATCAGAAGTAAACTTTCTAAAAATATGCATATTCTTCGATCATTCAAAATTCGCACTTTTATCGATATGATCTACATAGTGAGTAAAATCGTGTATAAACATTATCATAATACTCTATCAATTATTGCCGCTTCGAGTAATTTAAGCAATTCTTGCGTAAAAAAAATATGCGCAAATTGAATCTTTCGTATCAGTTTCGAATCCACGTATAAACACAAAATTCCGTTGTTTTGATTAAGCCACCACTTCGAAAATGACACAAAAGCAATCGTCCGTCCCCTCTCCTCTCATAAATAAAAATTACCAGATCCTACAACAATTCGATAAAATTTCTTTTGATCTCAACAATCGTATACTCCAATTCGTCAAAACGTTACATAAATTTACAATCTCAGAGCCTCTGCCCTCCGAGAAGCTCGTCTAGTCGCATCGAGATACAGCCGGAATTAGACGACTCTTCGAGCGGTAGACAAGCGCACACTTTTTCGCACACAGTCCAAGATATCAAAAAAAAAAAAATAAAACAAATCACAAATCCAAGACATACGCATCCCCAAATATCAAGTCGGTCAGCGGGAAGGTTCCTTCCTGCTTTCTCCCCCTCTCTCCGCGTCGATCTCTTCAGGTTTGTGTCTCTTCGGGGTTAGTCGGCGAGGCTCAATCGTGGCCGTCGATGTCGTTGTCGATGCGACTGCTGCGGATGCCGGTCTTGCCGGTCCAGGGGTAGATCTCCGGACAGGCCTGGCACGTCTTCATGTAGCGGACGCCGCTCTTGTGCCACAGGTTGCACACCTTCGGGTTGTTGCACTTTTTCGGCCGGTCCTGTCGTTCGGGCATTGGGTTTAGAGAGGTTTCGTTAGATTTAGGTTTTACGCGCGGAGAGCTGCACGCCTCGTTTGTTTACGATATTGAGACAAAGTTTTTTCCGAGGTATTATTAAGTTTTTCATTTTTTCTTTTTTTCGACGTGTTTCTTAAGAATTGCTTTCATATGTTGCAAATCTTATTTTCAGACCCCATTGAATTCCGAACTTTCCCTCTTTAAGTTAATGCAGTTGTATGTTTTCTGATGCAATTGCCTGTTAAATGTGGTCACTAACGGATATTTTTGGCCTTCTTTGCGTAACATTTGCTTTTATTTTTAACCAAACCGGTTATTACTCATAAAAGGTAGAATTATTAATCATACTCTCGACTTAAGAATCTAATAATTGAGAAAATTTTGTAATAAAAGCTAAATCTTTGCATTGAATTCTTATCAGAGTCGTTTGTGAATTAGTACACGTAATCCATCAGTAATACGATAAGTAGAATTTTGTTGCATTGCCCATTAAACATAATTTACAAAAAATTTCACTCGGAACGACTGTATAAATTAAGATGAAATCTTTTACTACGTTCTGCACGGCCAATTTTCGCTTTCCACTCGCAGCTTGAATGCCAACTTGAATTCCTCGAAAAAGAATGACAACTCACCTGGTAGTTGCATCCAAAAGGCTCGAATCTGTCGAGGAGAGCGAGAGGCGTCGGGTTCCTCACCCACTGAATAGCCTGCCAGTTCGTGATTATCCAAACGTCGTCCATGGCGACAATGGTGTCGAGGAACGAGATGAAGCCTTCCTTGTGATGGGGCTGAGTGAACCACGCGGCGTGATAGAACAGGCCGAATGGAGCTCTGGGAAATGAATAAAATTCTGCGTCAGGAGAGGTGCCTACAAAAGGAACCGTTTCGATTCGGCGCGTTCGAGTCATCGCGTTATATAAGCTCGTCGAACAATGTCGTTTGCGAATCGAATGCAGCGGAATTCGATACGAGGAATACGCGGCATGCTTAATTTCATCGTGAAAGGTCTTAACGAAGTATCAATGGGCTGGCAAGATTTGCAGTTATTGCCGCTTGGCATTGAATGAGTGTCTTGCGCGCGAATTTTTCATTTCCGCTTGCATCTTATTAAACGGTACTTACGCCGAGAGCGAAAACGAATTTTAATCCGGAATGATGGAGAATGAAGGAGTTACAATATTTTAAATTTCAACTTTCTACGAATGTAAAAAAACATTGCGTAAGGCAATGTTGTTTTTATGGGGACAAAAACGTGTTATGTAAGGAGGCTTTTTAAATTTTAGATTCGCCAAAAGTTGTTATACTCAAAATAGTATTAATTTAAAATGCTAAATTTAATTGTTTTTAATGCTTTTCAGCGCTATTATCGAAAGAAAATATTTATTCTTTCTTTCTCTAAGTAGGTAAAAGGTTCAGCTATTTAATGTCCTATTGTGACGTCATTTAAGTTTCGCCATTCATCATTTTAATGTCGTTCCGTTATGACTTCTGAATTATACTTTCTTCGAGGCAAAATAATTGATGAAAGAAGGTTTATAAAATATTATAAATTATTATCAATAATTAAAATATGAAGTGAAACCTATATTTAGTTAATAAATTTAAAGTTTCTTTATTAGATAAATGGGTAAATTTAAAAAGTCTATTATCTTTTTTCCACAATCTTAATTGTCTTATCTATTATATTAAGTAGATAACAAAAATACTTCTAAGCAATTTGATACTTGTTTAAATATAAATTAGGCGAAAATTTTCTCCGCAAGAAACAACAATTTCAGCTGCAATATTCTATTCTCTTTTTAAAACTCAAAAATTTAGTAAAAACTCGTAAAATGGACGAACTTTCCAATCGTTAGTAACGTTGACTTGGAAAAACTGAAAAAAAAACCCCTCACCTGTTGGTGGTGTAGTGTCTCTCGAAGTTCTTAATGAGCATCTTGTAAACGCCGTCGGGGGTGGGCGGGTTGCTGCAGGCGTCGCCCATGGAGCATCTGCCGCCGTTGAGATCCTGCCACATGACCATCGGCACTTCCCAGAGTCCCGGGTACGATCTGGTCGGGCAGGGCGGGATCATGCAGTCGTGGAAGAGCTTGTAGTCGAGGGTGTAGGGCCAGCTGGGCGGTCGGTTCTCGTAGATCGGCATCGACGAGTCGTAGGTGAAGTTCGTGTCCCAGAGCATCTTGAACATGTTGTTGCCGCCGACCTGCCGGTGGGTTCGTTTTTTAGCCCGCAGTTGGTGGGGGGGCTCGCTCGGCGGACGGGGAGAATTTCGAAGGGGTCGAGGTTAAAAAGCGAAGGGGAGTTTTCGGGGCGGAGCTTCGGATTAAAAAAGTCGCTGGGGTCGATTGGTTAGGGGAGGCTGGGCGCTGGCTTTGTGGAGTCAAGGATCTTGTGGTTTTTTAGGATGTGTTTGGAAGGTCTTTTGATCGGTTGGTATTGATTGATGTTGATGTAATGTTTGGTGAAAAAAGTTGTAGTCGCTGACTGTTAATCATTGAACGACCGGAACGTTGATTTGAACTGCCAATAAATTTCTTGAGACATAAGTATTTAATACTTTTTATGTTATTATATTTCTTAACAGACATTATTAATAGCTCAATTTAGTTTGACGTATTTATTATTCGCAGTAAAAAGTTGTCTGAAAAATGTTGCGACGAATGATTGTGCTTCGATAATTGTGATCCCGATAAAAAATATCTTTTAATATTTTAGTCAAAGTACTCTGCAATTATTATTCATTTTACAAAACGAAAGTCCAGCTATTCCTTTACCGCGACACTCGAGGCGTATTAACCGAAAACCGCGCGCATTGTTGCCCAACAATTACGCTGGCCGTCATAAATTTATACGCGACATCCGAAAAAAGCGAACCTCGCCAAAGGAGCCGCGAGTCTTATAAGGCCTCCGCTGGAAGCGCGGCGCTCGAGTTTCACAAGCCGATCGGCGCACCGCAGAAAACGCACTCGCGCTTTCGCGCTCTCGCCCCTCGCCTCCGCGGCAAATATTCCCCAAGCCTCGAGCCCGGGCCCGGTGTCATCCCTCTTTCGGCGGGCTCGCGCGCTCCTCGGGCCGTTGCAAAAGCCGCGGCGCGAGCGAATTTAATCGCGGGCTAATAACCGGCTTGGGAAAGGCCGAGGCGTGTCGATTAGTAATGCCGGGGTTACAGTTTCGCGCCGACTTTTGCCCACCGGGATGACGAGGCTGCTGCGGGCTATGGGTTACGTCGCCCCGGTGATTCGCCGGCTTGTGCAACGGCCACGGGGAATGTATAAGGATTCGATTGCGGTTTGCCGCGCGCGACTTTTTTCGGCTCGCTCCGCGCGAGCTGTCGCATGTTAATCGTTAATTATTTTGGGGAGCTGATTTATGGGGTAATTTGGGAAGGTTTGAGCTTTTCTTCTTTTTTAGGTGATTATTGGTGTGAAGGAGAAAATTGACTTTTCAAAATTGCCGCGTTGGTGGTAATAAACATGGGAATTTCCCTGCTAGCTTGGTCGAGTGGTAGAATTGCAGAGTGTTATGTTTGTCAAGCATTTTATTGTTTTCTGCCGCTAAAACTTACTTTTACATTTTCGTCTTTTAAAAACGCGAAATAATCAAAAGAAATATTCAATTTCATGGTCTCCAAAAAGCCTTAATTATTGATGATCAATGAAAGAACGCTTTCTCGGACAACATTGTACACGAAAACCGATGCATCAGACCCTCGGCACGCGAGTCTGCGTCCAATTTTTCAATTAACGTCAAATTAAAAGGATTTTTTATCCGAAGGCGTCCCGGAGCGAGCGTTAACTCACTCGCAAAGAGTATATAATTCGTACTCACCGAGAGGAAAGGAGCTCTCATTCCCCTGACATCCTCCAATTTAACACCTCCGTAAGCGGAGAGGATCTCCCGTTGTCCGGCCACCTCGCGCGACCACTTTCGCTGCGAGAATTGTTCACCAAAACTGTGCCTGCGAGAGTCGGAGGGGGAAAAAAGAAAGAAATGCATCAAGCTCTGCGGCCATTACGCGTAAGAACCTACTCGACGAAAACGGGAAGTCGGACTTGATGGCTCGGCATAAAATCATAAAACCCGAGTTTCACGATTCGAAAGTAATACGAATTTGTGTGCGTTTTTTCAAGCGGCCTCTCCTGCTTTATTTATTGGCTACGAGCCGACGGTTGAGTTATCTCCTACACGTGTCCCGCTCCGTTTTAATTTAAAAATCTAGAAAAACACTTTACTCCGCAATATTGAAAAAGCCCAATAAATCAGCTGCTCTGATAGACCCACAGCGCGATCGCTGGCTCATTAGCACAAGGCAAACACTTGGCGCGAACAGCCATTGCCGTCCGATTTCCCGGTCGACGCCGAGCAGCATTTTCTCTCTCGCGAGCGCATCTCTCCCGCATGGGAAGCACGCGCGAATCTCGATCGCGTGCGAGACCGAAACGCGCGCGGAGATCGCGTCGAGTTAAGCCGCGGCCAATTTGTTAATTCATCGCGGATCTCCATCGGCGATGCGCCGACCGCCGCGGGAGGAATACTCGCGCTTGATGCTAATTCGAAACCGTTCGACGGATTCCGCGGGGAAGGCGTATAGGTGCATTCTGCAGTGGGGGGGTAACGGCTCGATTTCGCTTCGGTAATTTGGCTTGTTCGAGAATTCGGGAAATTCGAGAACGGTTGATTGAACGGTTCTTCTGTTATTTTATGCGACCGAATCGGTACCGTTATAAGATTTCCCCGTGAAAATTGGAATTTCCTCTTTTTAAGTGCCGTGTATATCTTATTCCGACTAAGCTGTTAAAGAAATCAAACGTCTCAAGATGTATAAATGTCAATGTAAAGGACGATAACTTACTTTTTCATCGACGTTAACGACTTTATCTCCGTCAATAAAATCGAGAAACATCATATTTCCACGACAAGCCAAATAAAAGAGGACAGCTCGAAAAAACCACCGCGCACCGATACCCGCTGCGCCTTTCTTAACGACGGCGCGCATTGATACACCAATGGCAGACGTAACAAGGTTGCATCGCAAAGTACAAAGCGTAGAACAAGCCGTCAGAATGAAACGTACCATCACCGCATGAAAAGTATACCCCCTCGAGCACACGCACACACGCACACCACCGAGCGCGCGATACAACGCAAGACACAATGAGAGGTTGCAGAGGTGCCGATTGATTCGTCTTTACACGCCGACCAGATTGAAATCTACGTCTCATTTAGCCGCAATTATATGACTGCGGCACGTTTTCCTTCTCGCAGCTAACGTACGTGCCGGGAATGAAGCGGCGGAGACGCGGAGCCGATGATTTTATAAATGCTGCGATAATCACCTCAGGCCACCGAAGGCTCGGTGATAAAAATTATCCCGGTCAAATGATAAGTGTATCGAGGTGAGTCGCGAGGCGGATTACGGAGTCATCATCGTAATTTTTAACGTCGCCGCGGCTCGCTCGGGGTGAGCTTTGTCGATACTTTTCAAGGCTCCGCGCGAAATTATCGCGACTTTCACTGCGCGCTGCTCTCGGAAAAAATACTTTGCACGCAATCGGCCGTGACTGGTGATTTTCAGAAGCGCGAATTTGCGCGAATTATCTGTATCGAATATCGGCTGATTTATAGGTTTATTATCCACTGGAGCTATTATGAAAAAAAAAAATGCAATGCAATTTTATATTCTAAATTATAAATTGACTCCTTTTTTATGAAATTGATGTGCATTGTTTTTACAAACAGTACGTATAAAAGAATAATAAACATTACAATAAATTATTAAATAAATGTACAAAATGTATTTAAAAAAATAATAAGATGGTATAAACAAAAAAATATAACAAGTACTTACGAACAAAATATATCTTCTTCGCTTTATTATAACACGTGCAAATTTTTATTCAAACTGCGAAAAAGGTGCAGCTTTCATAATGACAAAAGCATTGTAGGTGCATTGAATTTTCACTCTCCGCGTAAACCCAAACGTCGCTCTTTCGATTTTCTAAAAAACGCCAAGTAACGCACCTAATCATTCGAGCCATGCAGATCACCGGTAACCAGAGCAGGTTCGCAAATCAATCGCAGTCGCCGAGACGCTCAATCGTTAAGCAGACACTCGGTGCAAGCCTCAATAAGCCCCCGCGCAACAGTTCCCCCCCCTCCCCCCCAAGCAGCCAAACCCCAAAAGCGTGCCAACGATTAGAATATATGCAAATGAAGAAAAAAAAGTCACGAGTCAGACTCGCTCCTGCGCCTTTGGATCCGGGCCTCCTGAAAATACTTACGAGACGGTGTGCGAGGCGATCTCGTGACCGGCGGCGTACAGGTTCTGCACCTGGCTGTAGTCGGTCCACTCGTGCGACACGTAGAACGTCGCCGAGATCGGGCAGCCGTTCGGATTGTTCCTGCCCTTCTCGAAGAGGTCGGCGTAGAGTCCCTTGTTGAGGTCGTTGACCGAGTCGTCGAAGGTCAGCAGGACGATCTGGGGGATCTCCTCAGGCAGGTACTCGCCTGTGTTTTCGCCGTCGGATTTTGTTTATACGTGAGGGTGAGTGAGTGATTGAGAGAGGTGGGAAAGAGAGAGATAGAGAGAGAGAGAGAGAGAGAGAATAAAAAAAATAACACAGAAAAGAAATGCGTTAGTGCTGCTTGGCACATGTATTAGTATCGTGTGGTGGTGAGAAGAGAGTATAATGTAAGCGCAGGTCCGCCGAGAGAAAACGCGCGTCGAGCGACGCGACGCTCGGCGCTTTTTCTCCTTTCTTTAATAAGCGAACTTTAACGCCTCGCTCGCGCGCATATCATACATTCTCCGGCGGGAGAGAGAAACCGGCGAAAAGTTTCCCTCTCGGCGGACGTGGCCGGATTATTCAAACGGTGGCCGCCTCGCGGACGGTCGCGCTTTTTCGATGCGTAACGCCTCTTTGTTTGCTCAGGCTGATTTAATGTCGGCGGGCTTCTTGCGACGGACTTTGAGAGGGCGGCTCTATATCTGGAGAGGCGTGAATTTTGCGCAATTTGCGCGGCGCGGCGGCTCGTTGTAATGATAATGGAAAGCGCCTTTTCTTCCGAGAATCCGCGTAAATCTTCAAAGGCGCGTATATGTATATTCGCTTTTAATGGAAAGTGAAAGAGGAAAAGTTTAAGCGAACCAGCTGTCGCACTTATTTTCATGATGCAGTTTTAAGGCAGAAGCAATGAATATACAAGGTATAGATGTAAACATTTTTCGGCAGAAACTTTTTCCGCAGCTAATAAGCTAATGGCGCGTAATTAGGAGCATAATTAGAACGGTTCGAAAACTCATAAAGCGTAACGTACTAATTATAAAGGACGTATGAAAATCAATGACGGGCAAGCTGCCAGCTTAAATTTAATAATTCCCCAATAAACTTTCTTCCGACCAAAAGCGACGAAGTAATTAGATCGCGGCGCAACAAATAGATTCAAATATCTCGTTACGGAACGACTCTTACTTCCTCGCAAAAAGCCGCGGCCTTCCATCGGGCGCCGCGCGAAAATTGCGATTCGAAAACACGCCCCGGTCCGGATACGAGAGAGCCTTACGCATCGAAATTTAAGCATCGAGCTAATCCGCGAGTCGGCGAAAAAACAAATCAACGTCCCAAGGAAGAAATCAGGTGTGCTCAGTAGCGAGAGAGGAAACGAACGTATGCATGTCTGGCCTTCCGGCCGGTCGATCAAAGTAGAGAAAACGAACGCATAAAGACATCAGAAGTAGCGGCGGCGGCAGCAGCAGCGGCGGCGTAGCTCTCCTCCTCCTCCTCCTCGACTTCCGGGCTCGTGGCGGTCGGTATTTATATGCGCCGATCCCCGATTTCGCCGCGCAATTATATTGCGCGCGCGCGCGCACTTCCGAGAGCGGTAATTAGAAAAGGCGCCACGGAGCGAGCCTTGACCGCCTGCAATGTCGGCCACGTAGGCGAGAGAGGCGCTCGCGGAAAAGCGGCCGCCGGGATTTTATTAAACGTATCAATTTGGAAGATTGAACGGGGGGAAAGTTACGAAACGCGCGCAAGAGAGAGAGAGTGGGGCTAATTAAGGAGCTCTTAATTATATATTTATTGAGATATAGTTTAGACGTGATTGATTAATCCGGCAGCGCCGAGCGCATTGTGTGATATATATCGATTTGCCGATACGGGGATTACGACTTTCTTGTCGCTGACGGAATGCTTTAATGACTTTATCGGAAAGTACGCCGCTATTCATTAATAATGCGAATGCCACTGGTTATAAGCAACGTTTATGGTTTAGACAAACACAGAAGCAACATACGATATTACACATTAAAAGCAGCGCACGATATAGCTTCGCGAAACTGGCGCGAAAAAAGCTGCGCTACAGAACAAAAGCAGCAACAGAGAGAGAGAGAGCGAGAGTCTTTCAAAAGCCTCCGCGATTATGGGCGTTCGATCGGCTTTCTTCGAGCGGGACCGACCGCTCGCCCTTTGACGAAGCATTAAATCTCGGCGTCGATCGATCGGGGATGGCGGCATGACTTTGGCGGCACTTGTGGGTTACGCTCGATCGGTCATTTTTCGAGGCGCGGAGAGAGAGAGAGAGAGAGAGAGAGAGAGAACGTTACGGTGAAAAAGCCGCGTGACAAAATCGCCGCGTCTTGCACTGATTCTCGAAACGAAACGGAGGCTTGAACTTTTGCACAATCCGCGGGGAAAATCGCTGGGAAGTTCGAGCGCGCCAGTCGGTTCCGTTTTAGAAATTCGTATTGCGCTCGACGAATCGGACAAAGTTTCTTTCAAAGCGCACTCGACTCCGCGGCGTCGTTTAAAAAGATCTACTCCGCGAGACCAGAGAGAAAAGGCGCAAGAGGACTCTCGCGCGCTCAGACTTACGAGACGGTGTGCGAGGCGAGCTCGTGTCCGTCGGCGTACAGGTTCTGGACCTGACTGTAATCGGTCCACTCGTGCGACACGTAGAACGTCGCCGAGATCGGGCAGCCGTTCGGATTCCTCCTACCGTTCTCGAAGAGATCGACGTACAGCTGTCGGTTCAGATCGTTAACGGCGTCGTCGAAGGTCAGCAGGACGATCTGCGGCGTCTCGTCCGGCAGCAGACCACCTAGAGTTATCGGGGCGTCGAGGGCGATATTTTGCGAGTCGGGCGTCTGCCACTGCTTGAGGCCCCTCCCGAGTGAACGGGGAGGCCAAGTACTGGCACACGAGTCTGTCTCCCTTTGGACGGTGGGGTCTTTGTTTTTTGTTTTTTGTTAGCGGTGGGGTTGGAGGAAAATATGAAAGAGAGCTTTTGCTGGCTCTTTTATACTTTCAGTTTGGAGTGCTGAAAATTTATTTTTTGCGATTCCGCCTTGGGAATCGTGCGTGTTATCGTGGAAATAAGTTTTCAGAGTGTGCAAGCTTAACCTACAAAAATTAGAAGATTTCTTACGTAAGAGTTGGAAATAATGTGGCGGAGAGTATTTTTAGACCTTAAATCTTGCGTACGAGCATTAATTCTTACGTTTCACTTGGAAAAACACGCGTGGTTTCATCACTTTACCCCTCCCCAAGGGCTACAAGTTCTCCAGGTGAGAAGTTTTCAATTAGCTTGAAAAAAAAATGCGCTTGAAAAATGTAATTTAACGAGATCCTTCTTACTCAAGCGACCGCATAATCTTCCGCAACGTTCGCATACCATCTCGCCGGCATAAAAATATCAAAATTACCATCCATTTTTTCTCCCAATTCTTTCGCGGAACATGCATTCTAGACTCCGAAACTGCCCGCGGGAAAAAAGATCGCCCGCCAATTTCCGGCTCGCGGAGCAGAGGCGAAGGTGAAACCCGCCGGTACGTAACGAGCAAAAAGGCGTATATATATATATATACATACTCTCTTCGGGCGGTTCCTCTCGGTTTCGCCCATGAGAAGCTGCAGCGAGGGCGAAGATATACGCAATTAAATTCATTAAAGAGCCGATTTTTTCGTCGACTCGCGCGGTGCACCGCGGCCTCGCGAAAAAGGCTTCGCACGGCATTATAAAATTTTTCGAGGCGCAGTAAATCGAATATCGATCGGCGATGTGTTGTTCCTCCAGCCGAGAAAGGAGACAGCAAGGCGTTCTCGTTTGTTAGTCCGAAATGGGATTTTGGCCGTAAACGAGCGTTTTTACTTCTCAAGTCCTCGCGCTCTCGATGCCGTTACGTAATTACGAATTAACAAATAAACGATTTTAGGCGGCGGCGGCGATAAATAGCTCGTTGATTTTGAAAGTTTGCCGATTTTTTCGAGATTAGCAATTCCGAGATCGGCAAAAAAGCGATTGGCCGTTGTCAACGTCCGTCGTTAAATAAATAATATTTACACTCATTTACATAATAAACTTTCTACTTTCCGACCGCTGAAATAACAATAAACTCCGCGTGAAAAACCGCCGACTACGTATACAAATCCATAAAGCTTAGCCCGACGATCCACATACGTCTCGAGGGATCGAAAAACACTTTCATCGCCCATTAACGCGCGGAGCCGCGTGCCGCGTTTCTACGATAAAAGCGGAGCCCGGAGTATACAGCGAGTGCAGCTCCGAAAAAATCCCGACTTTCCCGGGGCATTTTTTCCCGGCGTCGCGCCGCCCCGAGACGTTATCTCCCTCGCTGGCGATTTTGAAAGGACTCGCGATATCGCGGCCCGCGATCTCCCGCTCAGCCGACCGCGAGTGCGAGAGAGCTGATAATGAAAAGCGCGTTGCGCAACGCGCCGGAGCTCTGCGCGCGCGCGCGCGTGTGCGCCGATCAAGTGACAAATTTAATTGGCGCGAGCCACCGGATTCTTTGATATTCCGTTATTGGGAAGGACTGCGGGGAGGCGTGTCTCTCTCTCTCTCTCGGTCCGCAATGGAAAGTTCGCTCGGCGAGTGACGTTAATTAATAGAAGAGTTGCTAATGGCGTATCGATCGAAGCGCGGACTGCCTTTTCATTGTTGCGGCCCGCCGCTGAGCCGAGCGATTTTGATCGAGCGATTTAGATAAAGTGTATCATTATCATTGTGCTCGCGGGGGAAGCTGCGCCGTAAAAAGCGATAAGTGTTTTCGGTATAATTGAAAGTCCCTCAGATCTTGTTATTAATTAATGGCTTCCCGACGGAGAAAAGCGCAGATTTATTGTTTAGATAATATTTGCGTTTGACCGAAAAATTTTTTCTCCAATTTTCCGTTGTAAGTAGAAAGTTTATAGGAGAGCGAATTTAACGAAACGAATTAATTCAGTAAACTTGCAATTGAGATCTCCTTTGCAAGCATCGAATCCGCCACCTTCCACGACCATCTTCCACCAGCAGAGATTAAAATAAACCTAAACCAAGAAGGCGCCGTTTCTCAATCTAATTACAGCGAACTCAGCACTGAAAACCGTCGAGCGCCCGTCGGCTTCCTCCATTCCTCTACCCGCAGCCTCGAACAATGAATTCGATAATTGCGCCAATAAGCCGGGAATTCCGAATCTCGTCTCCGGCGCGTCCGTAAACCGGCGCGCTCGCCGACACGCGATACTCCCCGCGCGCTTGCGCAACGCACTGTCCACTCCCACGCGACTCCCGCGAATCAGCTGTTCGCCCCTCGCGCGCGCGCGCGCACGTGCCCCGAGTTATTAGAATGCAATTTCCACCCGCGCGATCGTTCTCTCCTCGATCGCTATCGTTCTCACAGTTCCAGAGGCCAATTATAACGCCGAAGGACGAAGGACACGGCGGAGAGAGCAGCAGTTGCGAAATGCCATCGGAGCTACGTGCGGCCGGAATTTATGAAAGCAGCCGCGCCGCCGCGGGATCGAGGCGCGAATTCTCACGGAGGAAGGGCGGGAAAATAAAGGATGATTTTCCGGCGCTGCGGCTTATCGGGGCGGCTGGCTTGGTTTTAACGGCTGGAACGAAAGTTTATTGTAATGGCTTTCCTCGGACTTTTTCGTTATGCATTGTATGAATGAGTTCATGTAAATCACTTCCTTTATAACGGAAAACCGAATCAAGGCGCCGTTCCATTGTACGTTGCATAATTGGCGCGCGCGGCTGTAATTTTCGAAATTTTATTATTTATCCGTATAGTTTTAGCTCCGAGTATCTCGAGCTGCTCGCGCAACGTTTCACGAGCTTTTAACAGTCGCAAGATCCGGTATTGTTGCAAACTTTTTCCTCGCTTCGTCGGGGTGAATTGAATTGAGCGGTATATCGTATTATTAAAAGTATTAATAATTTCAACTTTTCACTTTCGCTTCGATTACGAGAACACGTATTATTTAAATTTACGATCGCCTTCAAAAAACTACATCGATGCACTAAATTGAATCATATTCGCGGTAAAATTAATCTGACTTCTCAATTAATTAGACCGCTAATTATAACATTTTCTCTTCGAAATAAAACCTCGGCGGCAAATGCTGGCAAGGCCGCTAAAACGCCGAATGCTCCATATAATACCCGAGTTATCATAAAATTAACGATCGATCCCCGATTCAATTAAAATCCTAATCGCCTTCGCGATATCGCATTAAAGTCCTCCCCCCCCAATTTTTCCCTCATCGGCAAGTTTGGGCACTTCTCGGTCCGATTAAATTCGCCAGCTCAACGCCTCCGTTCGCGATGCGATTTTAGCGGGAGTTTTTCCCCTCGTAAAGCGGCATACACTCGTCATCGGCACGTATACATATACGCGTTCCGTCCGTTAAAGTTCGTCCGATATCTGTTTCACTTTCGAACGTTAGAGCAGCGCGGAGAAAGTCAGCAGCCGCCGCCGCGCGCTCGAATCGATTGTCAAAATCAACAGTCGGAAGGCGTTCTTTTTTCGTTTTTCCGAGGTGTCTCGACGACGGGGGTTGCCCGACGCAGAAGTCGTGCCACATCGCTTTGTTTCGGAAGCAGCGCGAGGAGAGCCTGTTTAACGAGCCTCCCATCGGCTCTCTCTCTCTCTGCTTTCGCGCGGAGCACTGCGATCGACGGGGGATTTTCAAGGCCCAAGTGGAAATAATCTATATAAGTTTTATCAAAATTTTAAACAAGTTTTGTAGAATTTTGGTTCTACATAATTTG
>JAWWEM010000010.1:26727706-26740448 GCA_035582935.1 Ormyrus thymus
GCGCGCCGGGGCCCCCCCCCCCCCCCCCCCCGAACTTCGAGCGATTTCCAACGAGGAGAGGACCTCGGGCTACGCCTCTCGTCTGGGTTAACGCGCGAAAATCGCTTGTAAAAAACAACAGTTACGGCCCGCAGGCACGACGAGCCGTCCGAGAGATTATCGGCGCACGTGGAATATCCTCTGCGGCTCGGGGCGATTTCGCTCCTTTCCTTCCTGCAGGCCGCCTCGGTGCATAACTCTCCTCGCGGCATATATTAATAGCGCGAGTTCTTAGCCGTGACGGGCGGAGAGAGAGAAAAAAGCGCGCACCAGTCGATTTCTCTGTCCCGATATATACCTCGATTCCATTAGTTAGGCGGCGCGCGGCGGGTTATTTTCGTGTCGCACCGAGTGCTTTGCGCAACGAGGCTTTATAATAGCGCGTAAGGCGACTTTGACGCTCGGTGTGATTCTCCGCCGGGCCTTCTTTTTTTCTGTTGTCGAGCCTCGAAAGTGACAGTGGCCTTTGTAAGAGTTTTGGAGAACGCTTTTACCGCCGCGTTGCGGTAACCGCTTATTAACAGATCGGATTGATTAGGCTCTCTTTTCTTTCCTCCTTGTCGCTCTCGGCGTCGGTGTGAAGCGCCGAAAACCCCTGGCGACTTTCTATATTGGCCGCTTATTAGCGCGATGATTAAAGCGGTCTGGAGGCTTTGTTGTGACCGCGGGCTTGAGTGTGCGGCCTATTACGTGAAAAAAGAGGATTAATTGTCTTCCGTTTAAGCCCTTATATACCGGCGCTTGGCTCTTTGAGAGAAAGTTTTAGGGAAAGCAAATGTGGGGAAAAAAAGGCTTGATCGATTGTCCCTAAAAGGTTCGTGGTTAAAAAAGTAAATTTTAATAAACTGCTTGGGTGAATTAATTTTTTATGGGTTTTTAGAATGGTTTCTTTTCCGCTGAATCGAATGAAATATCAAGTGCAAAAAATCAATACGTAATTCTTAAATTAAGTATAATTACAGGGCAATTATAAAATACTTTTACTTTTATGAAAGGAAATTCATACCGCATACTTCAGGTTAATTCGAAGCTATGCTCTGCAGTTATAAAAAATCTTACTTATGATAATTACTCAAAATAAAACCCTATAATCGCAAGTGTTTAAGATTTGCAAAAGGCAGTAATCGTAAGTTTACTTTCAAATTCATAAAACACCCGAGCCCTATCCTCCCGTAAGTACCAGCAGTTTATAAATTCGCCTCGATCCAACTTGCGCGCGTCATAGCCCCGCTAAAAAAAGGCGAGCTCGCGCGACAGATCCAAAAGCGTCGCGGCGCACTTATCTACACCTGTAATTCGCCGAGCTCTCGCAACCGCAGAGCTCGGCGTCGCGCTTTTGACAGTAACAAACTGTTCTGAGAGACAGAAAGAGCGAAGCTTGGCGATAGAAAAAAGTCCATAGAAAAAGAGGGAGAGAAGGACGGCGCGATTCCGCGGCCGATAAAAATTTACATAGCGCTCGGATGCAAGAAAAAGTCACGGGGCATAGAATGCAATCGAGCGGCGGCCTGCCGCCGTTGCGCAACTCTCTCTCTCTCTCTCGGCGAGCGCGAGTCTCGGGTAACCGGATTTTCGGTCGACCTTGCCGTCGATACCGAGAGAGATTCGAGGCAGGCGCGCGGCGGGAGAGAGAAAGAGAGAGCGAAAATTGAGTGTCGTATCCGTCAAGTGCGCGCGCGCGAGGGAAAGGACTCGGCGACGACGCGCGCGAGAAACGTTTGCGGCTCGCCGAGTAATTAGAGGGCGGGGGCTTTCTTTCCGCGCGAGCGTTACCTCGGCTATTCGCAATGCTTCTCTCCCGCTCTCGGGGCGGCCGGGCTTTTGGTAAGCTTCCTGCGTCTCGCGTGCTTTTAAGGTTTACGTGCAGGGATTGGAGGAATGTTTTAACAATGATTTATGGAGTTTATGGATTATTATGCAAAATCGGCTCGAAAGATATTCTCGGGGAGATTAAATCGTAGACCGAACCGCTGCGAGAAAATGTAACATATAAGCAAATACTTTTTAATGGCATCCGAGTTCGATACTTAAAATGAGCGATAATTACGGTCTTTATTCAAAGTTTGCATTGTTTTTCAAAATCGTCGGTAAATAATCCCTTAGCAGTCACTTTACCGCCGTAGTAAATTTCCTACGTATATACATCGTCCCAAGAGAGCGGCTCAGTTGCACTGTTATAAATTGTTGAAGAAGGCAGAACTGCTCTCTTATTAAATATTTATGATCCAAGAGAATAGATGTTGCGCTTTTAACCGCAGCTTTGTCATAACTAAGCTGCAAAAAAATGCACTTTTAGTGCAAATAAGTATCGTATCTGCATTGTATAACCGGCGCGAGTGCGATCGCGTAGCTTGGCAATAAATTAAATATCAATTATAAGCCGTAAATAACCTGCAGAAATAACTTTTCGAAATGTAATTCACAGCGGATAATTAATTTCTGCCGAAGGATTTAGCGCGCGAATGGCGGTGGGATTAAAAAGTATAACGAGATCAAACAGTGGAAAATTTTTAATTATCACCCTGTAAAAAGGAACGGCCTTGCCCTGCAAAGCTGTGAATAATAAAGGATAATAAAACACGGGAGATAATGTGAGAGATAAGGGGAAATTGATTTATTTACCTCGCATTAATAGCCTTATAATAATAACATATTGTCTCGTTTCTTTGGGAAAAATCTGTATTTACGTTCACTTAATTAGGAAGAGTAAAAATTTCGAAATTCCAACGAAGCGTTCGCAGCGTCAAATTGAATTAAACATTCGCTATTCTAATCAAAGTTGCAGGAACACGCTTCGATCGACATTTCAGAATAGAATCTATTGAAAATAATTAAGACGGAAAGCAGCGTGTATTCAGATATAACAAAGAAGGGAAAAATGTTAAACGTAATGTAAGCAAATGCAGAACAATCACTAATTATCTCGCAATAAGAAGGACGCGTCCCGTAAAGCTATCAACAATGCCGCATGATAATGCACTTTGGAAATCTAAGCTTATCCACGTCTTATTTTAGCGAGCACTTTTTTTCCAATCCAAATGAATGGGTTCCACTTTCAATTGTTCCGTTCGGCAAACGAATTCGATGAGAATTAGAGAAATACACGATCGCAGACCCGTAAATTCTCGAAACAGGCCGCGCCGAGATATTTATATTGCTGCAGTTAATCCATTAAAGCCCGCACAACAAGAGAAGCAAACGATTCATTGGCAAATAATTCAACCCCCCCCCCCCTTCTTTCACTCTTAATACTATTAAGCGCAAACGTTTTCCCTTATTAAAATTCAAAGTAGCTCTAGAAGCGAAAATCAGAATGCATTAACCCTCAATCTCGGCGGTGATTTACGCTTCATAAATACATTTGCCTTTTAACGCTCAAGTTGCGCCGCTCGCCGGCTCGAGAGCCACTTGTCAGGTGCACATGCTCCTTACATTAACCCTCCGCCGCAGCTGCTTTTGTCCGCTCGCCACCATAACTTTGCCGGACACCCCGGCGAGTTTTAAGGCCCCGACGAAGGCCTTTTATTACCCGCCGGCCTCTTTGCCCGCGCGCGCTTCCACCGTGTGCGCTTTGGCTCGTCGATGGTCGTTTTCCTCCTTGTTTTTCGCCCGGCGAAGGTCGGAGAGCCGGGAGAGCTTTCGACATCGGCCCCGCCGCCACGCCTTTCTCGCGAGGGAGAGAGCGCATTGTAATAGCCGCGCAATTGGCTCGCGTGTGCGCGGGTAATTATTGTGTATCGCCCGCGCCAGGAGAGCTCGATTGCTCGACTAGGGTAATCGCTAAAAATCAGGGGGGGGGGGGAGGGGGGCACGTATTGTGCGCGCGGCGTCGTGGAGCGCGAGAGTCGATCTTCTAATTTAGCGTCTAATTTTCCGCCGGAATTATTGCAGCCTGGTTTGGATAGGTGTGTGCCCGTGTATAGTGGTGCAATTATGAAGTGCAGTTTTGACTGGCTTATTATTTGGTTTCTGGCGTAAAGAGTTCTTCGGGTTGGGTTTTTACCCGAAGAATAAGGATAATATTTATAAAACGCGTATAATTATTTTTAATAAGAGAAACCTTTTAGTATAAGTACAGGAGACAAGAAAAGTTCGAGTGTTGAACTGTTACGTGGTAATTACGGGCGATACAACGCGCGTTAACAACCGTCTTAAATTTAAATAATTAAAATTAGTTCCTTTTGCACTGGCAACCTTAATGACCCAACTTTTATTTACATAATCGACGGTATCAGAGTGTATTTTCTCGATCCATTATGCCCGCGTGATTGATACACTTTCAGTCACGTAACGCTGCTTGCTTTTTGTATAACTTTTGTTTCCTTTTACAACGCGACGAAACGCGACCCGACGGAGAGCCAGTAAATCAAACGAACATCGAACTTATCGCGCGGCGGCGGAGAACTTGATCCAATTAAAGGAATTTCGCCATCGATTATGTCTTACTTAATACGCCCTCAATTTTTTGCGCCACGGCTGCCGGCTGATTTTGAAGTAATAAGCAGCTGCCAGCGCATCTGACGATGGAAGGAGGAAAACAAAAATTCGAAATGACATAATTCTGGAGCCGAGGGTCTAAATGCGAGGCGGCTGAAAAAGGCTCGTAACTATTAACCAGTTTCTTTTCTTTGGATTCCCCTCGATTTTGCCGGTATTATGTACTAAAATGCGGAAAATCTGTAGGCTTGCCGATTGCAGTTAAATTGTAATTGTGTGTTTGTTTATTTACTTTATAATTGATGGCAAAAAAGAGAGCGCGTATTGTGCAACTGTAATTGTAGGATTAAAATGAAATATTCAAGTAATGCTTTTTTGCGCAATAACAAAAAAAACGTTCGAATATTGTAAGAAATTTCCGTAAATAAACTAGCCGTAATAGCTGTGTTGTTTGTACAATAGATAAGTGATTAATTGAGAAAAGTTGATGAAAAGATTAACGATTAATTTTCTAAATAATTCTTACGAAACCGACATTTTTAATAAAAACCAGGGAAAGATCTTTCCAGTAGTAAGCTCAACGAGTGGAGCATAACCAAACGTAATCAAACTTGACGAAAAATCAGTGTATTTTCTACGAGACGAAAATTAGTTGGGAGCATTAGAAACTGCCTTATTTGTATCCGAACATATATACATAGAGTTGCTCGTGCAACTTTTCAGTTTAATTTTCATTCAAACTAGCACCTTCAAATAGATATTAGAAGGAAATATGCGCTCAAGTTTTTTTTAATCAAACATAAAAGGCAATCGAGCAACCCAATCATAAGATTTTAACGTAGTCATTACCTATAAAACTTTCAGTCATCAAGTTTTTCTGAAGGTGTGAATAACCGCATGCAGGCATTCGGACAAAAACTTACCGCTGCAGATTTTCATCTCTGGCGTATATCAGAACCGATAATTAGGCGAGAAGCCAAAGTAGCCCGTTTTAGCGGATTGATATATCGCCGTTTCTTTTTACTTATCTCAATAGCCGCTCTCAAGTTAATAAGAAACTACAAAGATATTTATCACAACACTTGAAGAGAAGCCAAACTAATATCCAACAAGGATGTAATCGCAAGTCAATTTTCTATAAACAAAACTTGCACTTAACCCGAAAAGATACCTGAGCCGCTCCAAGCAGTCCCATCCATCACGGCAAATTGTTTAAGCCCCCATTACCCGCAGCCGGAATCGTTAAAAAATTCCTCCCAAAGCAAAGATTGCACGATCGCAGCGGCCGGATTGAACGCATTTCCCCACAATAATTTCCCAGCCAAATGCCGCCGCGGCGCGGCGATTCTCCTGAAAATTCGTCGCCGCGGCAAGGCTCCTTATATGCTCCGCCGACGTCGCGGGGCGTAGCCGTTCGGTCCAAGATTAGTGCCCCGCTCCAATTATGCCGCGCGCCGCGAAATCCCGATCGGCTAATGAGCTCTCTCTCTCTCAATTTCACGTCGACCCTTCTGGGGAACGTCGCGGCCCTTATAAAGCGACAAATCCTCCCGAGTATTGTCCGTCGCTTTCTAGAAGCCCCAATTAAAGGCTCCCGCGTTATTGATTTCTAATTGAATAATTTGCATCTTACGAGACACGGCGGTGGATGTGCTTTTGTGCGAAAACGAACGAAACGCCGATTATTATCTGGCGGGAAGGGGAAGGTACGCGCGGCAAATTTCATGCATTTTAATTAGGTAGGTGTAACGAAAAGGCTAATTGAATAATGCAATTAGAGATGCTAATGGCTCAGCTGCACGACTGGCATTCGGCCTTTTATGTACGAAAACGCGCGTGCGGTTCAATATTTGTGAAAGCTGTCTAATAATTCAATTATCTTTATCGTAACGGTGTCGGTAGAGTAATAAACCTGCGGAGGAGCGTATATAAAGTGTAACGAGAATCGTGCGATGGAAGACTATGTTTCATAAATTATGATGTATTCTTTTCGTCGACGTATCTATGTACGATCAGACGAGTTGTTGCACAAAGGTTTATTAATATACTCAATTCAAAGCTCGGCGTTTTCTTTTCTAATTCGCTGCATTACGAAATGGATTTCGAATCGTCATGAGAAAAGAAAAAACTCTTGTCACTTGCTATTCTCTTCATTATATCATCATAAACGGAATAAACTTAAAACCCAGCACTTAGCACTTTCCGTCGTAAAGTAGAGCGCTGCAAAATTCCACGTTGCATCAGACGGGCTTTTCCAAAAAACCGGCAGACCCTCGTGAGACCCTCCACCGAATCCTCTCTAAAGCGGGCTATTAAGACATTATCACTCAATTGAATAGCGTCGCAGCCCGAGAGCTTCCCTACCAGCCATAAGTAGAAAAGCAGAAGAAGGAGATGAGCACACCAAGGCGAAATCCACTTATCTGATGCGACAGAACACGGAAGCGGCTCGCGGGATCGCCGCGCGAAGTGCTAATCCCCCGGCGTATTACGAGGAACAAAGCGCGAGCTTTTCGCTTCCCGTAAGAGCGGCGCGCGCGCGCGCATGCGCACTTGCGCAATTGCTCTCGCCAGGTCTTGATAATAGCGGCGCGCGGAGAAAAAAATCGCACGGGGAATCCGTTGCGTCAGGGGATCCTCTCGCGCGTGGCCCGGATTACGGTTAAACGCCGCGGGAAAGGCTCGTCTGCTTGATTTTCGGTTGGATCTCGGCGAGAGGAGGTGACATTTCGACGGGCCGGGAAGCGGGCTGGCGATTTTTTTGGAGGACCGAGTCGCAGGGAATATATACGACGGAGGAAACGAAAAAGTTTAGAAAGCTCGAGCGGAGAAAAATCGAGCTAAGGAGTTTCATTACGTCGGCGCAAAATCGACTGATTCGTTTTTCATTGTCTGGCCGGGAGTCGCTTAATTCGCAGGAGGGAAAATGGTTATGAGATCGCACGAGCTTATTACGAGCCTCACGCGAAGACAAATAAAAGAGATGCTATCCGGTTTAATGACTGTGGTTTTTAGTAATTGTGCAAAGATTTACAATCTCGCCGCGCGAGTGCTGCCAGGTTTTGTCGGGATGTTTAGTAGACGATTATTCAAATTTTACACAAACTTTTACTAAATTTTAAATTCGCGATTGCGCCGAGATTAGCATAATCAATGTTGCACTTTCCACGGGAGATACGTGAGCATGCTCCACATAGGCTACACTAAAGGCTGATCATTAGCACGCAATTTCTCTTCGAATGTAGCGGATGGTTTATTGCCAAAAAACGCGTTTACAAGATAATCAGAATTTGTTGTTGCTTAGTTGTTGATTATTAGTTTTCGTGGATACTTTGTTCCACTCAACGTTTTGGATAGAATGAATCTGCCAAGAATTATACGCAATTGTCATTGCAAAATAACAAAAATGAAACTTTTCCTTACACGCGCAACAATAGCATTCGTAACATCTTCTAGAACACGAAACTGTTTATAATCTTTCATTTCTTTACCGTGCTACATTAGTTTATTTTTAAAACATTGCCCGCAACTAAGCCTTATACATTTTACTGTGCATACAATCTAACTCTAAATATAGAACTGCAATACGTCAAGTGCATTTTGCGCTTGATATAATTGCTTTTGTTTACATAAGCTTTCAAAAGCTTTTTCAATACCGAGCCCCGCAATTTCGCCCGCGGCAACCTTCAATTTCCTCCGCTAAAAATATTTCCTCCCCATTACCGAGCCGCAATTAAAACTAATCCCACTTGTCAACAATAAAACACTCCGAGAGCCCCATTACCATGCAAATATCGGATCTTAATGCGGCCGTGCATACGTGGAAGGCCTCCTTCTTGCTCGCCGCCGCACGAGGAAGCCGAACTTTTTACTCGAGGCGAGTCAACGCACGGGGCGTACACGAGCGCGCACGGCGCACTTGCGTGCGCGCGAACGGCCGGAGTGCGGAATTATCAAAGTCAATCAGGAAAGATGTAAGATGGGAAAACGAAAGTGATCAATCGACGAGTTATGCAAAATGGTAATTGATCTATTAGTAGCTGGGATATTAGCCAAGAAATTCCAGGTATACGGTATTATTGCGTAAAGCGAGGAAGGGCGAAGAGCAAGGAAATCGCGTTTGACTGCCGCGCGGAAACGAAATTTCAAGCTATTTTTTTTTTAGCCACGGCCGCATTTTATGCCCCGATGCGCTGCTGAAAACGGCGCGGTGTAAAAAGTTTTACTCGCTCGGGGACGAAGTAGGTCGACGGGGATTAATATTCATGCACGCGAGGTAAACGCACTTCAGGTGCTGGAAGCTGAGGATGCGTTGGGTGAAAATTGATATTTGCATGAAATTTTTTTTGGAGTAGGTGCGTTTCTATAGTTGCCGAGCAGGTATCAAAGTAACTTCTTGAAGAATTGTGCAATTGTGTAAATGAGAGTCACACGGCGTAAATTAAGAATTGTCACTGGATAATCTCGGATTGTCTCGTCGTAGGCATAAAATTATTTTACTTATGTAATTGCGAATCTCGACGAGTAGAAGTATCTAAGCTCCCATCTAACGAAGATATCAGTCGAAGCGAGTCGAAGCTAGACTTTAAAGAGTTAATCTTTTTAATGCGGCTAATTGGATCTCAGGAGAGAGTTGATTTAAAACATTGAGACTTTATATTTTAAGAATTAAGTTATAATAAAAGCGAGAGAAACTAAATTTATTTAGTTATATAATTAGAAAATAAATGCCTTAAATAGACAACTCGATTTAACATTTCGTTGAAGCAAATTTTACCGCCACAAGAGGTTTTAATAAAACTAATAATTTTTAGAGCTAACAGCAGTAAATGTTATTGTTAAAACAAAACTTGAAGGCTTTGCGTAGCAGAATACTCATGAATTATATCCTGCACAAGAGAATACGTTCATTATTTTTATAATACAGCTGTAAAGATAAATGGTCACAGACAGAACATAATTTTTCAGTGCAAAAAAACTAAATAATGATCTTTTACTGTTTATAGGTGTACCATGAAAGTCCAGTGAAGGGATTTTCGAAGGTTAACCTCAAACGATTTTCGACGTTTCGAGAATTTTCTTCAACGAAATCAGTAATTTAAAATAATTTATAGCATTCTTGATATTTTTAAAAATAAAATACTTCAAGATTATGCTGCAGAACTTTATTTTAGCTTGATTGGTGGTTAAATTCCAAGTCTCTCAGTCCAAAGAAGCTTGAAATTTTATTTTAAAAGTGCTTAGATGTAGATTTCAGAACCATTTAAACATTCTTTTTTCTTTAAATTTCATCATCTCGAAAAAAGATTTATACTTTTAGCCGAGCGTGTTTGAACGCAGCAAAATTTATAACCATACATGGACATGTTACTTGCATGATTACTTTCGAACGAGTCGCATCATAAATCCTTTCAAGACCCGAACTCGTACGCGGATACAAGTTACTGCTCCTCGTCTAGACAATAAAGTTATTTTTAAATTTCGAATAAAGCTTTTATTGCCTTTTGATCCCTTTGCGCGCCTTACTTTTACAAGCGAATTACACAATAATTTACAAAATAAATACGCTTTCATCGAGACCGGTCTTAAATCAATGAACGTTAATTAGCCCTCGCTCTCGTACACCCGAGCTTCCTCGTTCCGCTTCCAACGAGCGCCGTGTATAATAATAAATCGGAAAAATTCCAGCGACTCGCGCTCGGCGATAATCGAGCTCGCAAAATCTCTCCGTCCTTCCAAAGGACACCCGCGGGCGGCCGCTTTTCGGACTTTCATCGTATCCGAGCGCGGCGGGGCAGCAGGTGCAAGCGGATGCGACTCGCGCGCGCGAAGGATGACACGTGACCGCGGCCTTTGGGGATTTGCAGGCGGGCAACGCTCTCGACATTGACACCTCCGCTCTCGCGGCCTCAAGGCGCAAAAGCTCTCTCGCGGAAGTTCTTGCGGCCTTGCCGGCGCGGCTTCTCGATCGTTTGCATCTTCGAGAGCGCGCTGTCGCGCGGAGAGCGAGCGAGCGACTCTCCCGCGGCCTTGAGACACCTTTCCATCGGGAATTACGCGAGTCAAGGCCGTCGGGGTTGTCGATCTTTTCTGGAGTATATCGGGAGAAAGGCATCGGCGGCGGCTTCCCGATTGTTCTTAACCGGCTTTGACTGACAGCCCGACCCGAGCTCCGGTTTTTTCCGCGCCCTCTCCCGATTGAGTCACGTCGGTATACGCGTCGAGCTTTTTCGGCTCTGCGCTGCTACAGTTACTGGTTTTCTGTTTTTTCTTTTTTCTTCAGAAGGAACGATTTAGAGGAGGAGAAAACGCTTTGCGTAAGAGCGACAGAAGTCGAACGAGTTTCGCCTTGGGAGTGATTTAGTTGGAAACGAAGATGCAGATAAAAGAGAGGTTGTATGCGTGCTTACAGAAGGGCTGCTATTCGAGGAATGTGTTTTTCCTGATTCGTGTTTCATCTGAATAATTCGGCGCGGACGTCGCGGTTGGCGATCAAAATCGCGGTTTCTTGGCTGGAACCGGCCGGTGGATATGGAAAGCGTCGGACTGGAATTTCTCAAAGAAATTGCGATACACAGTGACATTGGGAAACTCTTGTTATTAGTCCGAGGAAGAAAAAAAGTGGACTCGAAGGTTCCCAATAATAACAGGTAGCCGAAATTTCGCAAGGCCGACCGCAGCGTTTCTACAAATATTTGATCGAACCGATAGTCCGCGTCGAAAGGCGCGAAATCAATCGTGACTCCGCGGCGAAGCGTCCCCGAATCTTTCCCCCGCAAAATCCGCCCACAGCCGTAAAAACTCGCCGGGCGTCGGAATTTCCGATCCATCCCGGACCTGAAAAAGCGGAACGTTAACTCTGTATATTTTATCCCCGGCGATTTTTCTGAGCGAAAAGTGTTTTTTACTGCCGCAGTAAAAGCAGCGGGTGTTGCGCGCGGAAAAAGGATAAGCATCGAAAGAGAGACAGAGCGCTCCGAGAGAGGCGGATTCTATTATAACCCTCGAAATCCAGACGATATAAAACGTTGCGCACGAAGGATACAGTCGGTGGAAATAAACTCTCGGCGCAATATATATCGCGCGCCTCTCCGTTCGGGAAGGGGGGGGCTTTAAAAATATCTCCTCTATCTCGACGAGGCCATTAGCCGAGTCAATTCTGATTTTCAATCAAGCGCCGCAATTTCGAGATTTTATTATTCTGTTATTGCTACACATTGCCGGCTATTATCCCCTCGCGATTGACGTACGTATTTACCGATGCACGAGCGGAGGCGCGAACGAGACTATTTATTTTCCCTACTGTGTACGTAAGCCGCGTCGTTATTGCGGCAATCGTCTTGGGCCGCCTCTTTCGCTCGCTTTCGGCGGTATTGTTTCGCCGCGCTTTTTTTTCGAGACGCCGAAAGTTCGCCTTTTCCTCGCGGGAGAACGGAGCGAGCTTGGAATTTTTTTTTTCTCTTTGGCAAACAGGAGCGGGGGCAAAAAGCTTGTCCGGCCTTTCGCGACATTCAATTATCGTAATTTCGCAAGGGAATAGGTTAATTTGGCAGAAATTTCAATTTGCGAGGCGCGGCTAAAAGCGTTTTCGAAAAAATTCCTGAAATTACTGACACTTTGAAGCTGGAAAATTCGCGCGTAAAATCTTTATGATAAGCGGGAAAAAATTGTCTTGTGAAACTGAAATTTATTATACGTTCACCTTGGAGTCCTTGGCTTGTGTCTTGGGTTCGTGGAATTTAACGAAAAGCGTAGTCTTTGTTTTCTTTTTTTTCAAAAAATGTTTCTCAATATTAATTTAAATAATATCTTGGTTAATATGCAACAAAGTTTATAGAATGGCTCTTTAAGATACTTATTTTTTGCGGATAAGTATAGTTTTTTGCTTAAAATGCGCGACTCGTTTGCGGTTCAATTTTTTACTTCGGCGGAATATACTTTTTGAGCAAACAAAGAACTTGCGATGTTGGCGATAATCGTTGAGCTTAAAATAAAACGTCTCTATCAGGATATACTCAAAGTGAATGTATTATACGAGAAATTTTTTGCATTTTCTTGTAGATATAAAGAAGCTGATTATTAAATATTCGCTTTATTTTTTTAAGGGGATGTCAAAGCTAATATTTACCGACCAAGCGCTGATGCGAAGAATATTGTTTATAAAAAAATAGATAGTGAATAATTAGCTAAAAAAAAAAGTGATCATTCCCTAGCTTTTATCATTATTAAAGTCTGTACGAAATTTCAAAGAGATACATTAAGTAAT
>JAWWEM010000010.1:26740548-26756454 GCA_035582935.1 Ormyrus thymus
AGATATATTGGGCCATGCTAAATTGTGTACAATGTTTACGTGTACGATTCTTATGTGTATAAAACGCACCTTACCACTTTACGCGTATCACGTAAGATAGCTCCATTTTCGACGGGAAAAAGAAAGCATTCGATCTGCTTTCCAAAAGCCAACTATCAGCGGAATATCACCTTTTTTACTTCAATTAAATCAAAGAACCCAGAGAGATAAAATGTAATTAATTCAATCCGAAATTTCTCTCTTTCGCCATGCAAATACAGTCCGGGCGCCGAGCGAAACGACGCGGAAGTTGCACCGGCGCGCCTCTCGTGTCAAGTGCTTTTTCCCGCGCACTCCTTTCGTTAACGCAATTCCCTCCGATTTTGAAAATTGATTCGCCGCCGCCGGCCGAAAAACGCCCTCTCCCAGCGTCCGCGCCCCGCTTCCAGCAGATTGAAATCTACGTTTTCCCCGATACGCTCGCGGTGCCCCGGCAATAAAGCGTCTCTCCTCGCGGGCAAAAGTCCGCGAGAGAGACCCGTCGTGCACGGCGCGCAACCGCGAAAAAAACATTACGTACAACTATCTCTCGGGGCGAGGCGTGTTGTATATGTTTTCTCGCGCCTCAAAGCCGAGAGCGCCAGCGCAGCCGAGAGAAAAGAGACAGAGAAAGAGAGAGAGAGAAAAGAAGTCAGCGAAGTCGCGCTGAGAAGTGAAAGTCATCATGCGGCAGGAACGGGAGCAAGAGCGAGACGCACGCCGCGTCGGTAGTGGTACGGCATGGCTAAAAAGAATAGCGAATAAGGAATTGATACATGAGAAATAAGGCCTTTGGCCGAGCGTATGCAGGATATTGGGTTTCTTTGAGTAGGCTGCTTAGGTTTTAGATTTTGAAAAAGGCCTTTACAAGCGCCGTTGCGAAATTGTTTAAATCATCTGTGTGTACGTGTAATTGCTCAATTAACGTTTTCCTTAACGACGCTTGGGAATCCGTTCGACAACGCTCGAAAAAATCTTTGAAAATTTCGCTTGTTTCTCAAGAACTACGAATAATTCAGTCAATAATTTTCTTCTGCAGTTAAACTAGAATTTTATAATTTTCCATCCTCGTTCGAAGTCGCATTGTCCACCTACCGCGAGGATTTTTCTCTCAGCGGCCAGCCGACATTCTCGTTAAGCAAGCGATTTATCTCCCTCCGACAGTCCGTCGATAACGCAAATAACTCCCGCCGCCTATCATAACCGACAGTCCGCACCCCAAATGAAAAAGCCTCCGCGAAGAAAGAGAGAGTGTCGACTTGCCCCGCGCACACAGAAACACACAGACGTAAAAGTCTCGGGCTGCGGCGGCGGCGGCGGCGGCGAGGCAATGAGTGAATGAGTGAAAGTGAGCTGCGGAATACCGAGCTCCTCGAAACTGGAGCACAGCCTGCGAGCAGCCTGCTTGCATAATATCGCCGCGGCGCTCGCGGGACAGCTGAAACTAACTCTCGGCTCGAGGCGTTCCGCGTGCGCGCGCACGCGATACCTGTCCGTACGTATGTTTATATTGTCTCTCCGAGCGGATTCCGCGGGCCTCCCCTGTACATACACGTACACACGTATGCAGGAGGATTTGGATTTTTTCGGGGGGGGGGGGGGGGGATAAGCGGGCCGAGCCGCGCTTGCGAAACGTAGCGCCGAGAGCCGCCGCACGCTTTGTCGGACGAGGGAGATGATATTTGGAAAAGCTTCGTGCCGGCCGAGGCGGAACGTTTCTCGCTTTATGGGCAGCGGCTGCGGGCTGCGGGATTTTAGTTTGATGCTCGTGATGAAATGCCGCGGGTTTATCGCTACTTGCGCGGGGCTGAAATTTTTAGCGATGCCGAGCAGCTGCCGGTGGCTTCGATTCGGGAGGCACGCGGGGGATTACGTTTCGGAATTCTCGCTCGGTGTAATTTATCGAGGCTTTGAAAATGTTAAATGCGCTTAATTTATGCTCGCCGCGAGTCGATCGAAAAGTTTTTAAACGTTAATAAAATTTCTCATAAATAAATATGTACGATAGACGTTAAAATTTATGCGAATATTTAAATAAATCATGTGCGTTTATTTTAAATCCGAGCTAAATAAAATTATAAGTTTTAAGTAGAAAAATGCACGTATAAAAACACTGAATTGCGCCTATTAGGCGCCGCTATCAAAAGTACACAATAATTACAGAAGCAATGCAATTTTTCCACTCGACTCTAATGCCGAGCCGTATAATTTGCCAAGAATCCACCTCTCTGCCCCCAAGCCGGCGCCTGAAAAAAATGTCCATCGATGTTCTTTCACTTCCCCGAACGGAAAGCGATTCGTGCGGCAATAAAACGAAAACTAAAAACACATCTCCCGCCGGCCGACACGTACACGGACACCGGGTCTTTGCTTTTTTGCCGCGCGGCGCGCGGAGGGCGTAATTTGCGCACGGAATATAATCTGCGTCCGCGTCGCGCCCGGCTTTTATAATCGAGAAATCGGCCTCCAGCCGTTTCCCAATTTCGCGCCGGAGCAGCAGCGACGACAAAAAAAAAAACGGCCGCGCGCGCGACAAGGAGGCAGGCAGCAGCTGTACCGGTGCACTTTAAGGATATGAGGATATTGTCCCGCGGAACCGCGCGGCCGCGCGGCAAAAACTCGGCTCGGGAATTCGAGTTCGCGCAACTACGCGTGATTTATATATACGGCTGCCTGCCGGCCCGGCGCTGCTTTTTTGTCCGATTATTATTGAAGGGAGAGCCTTTAGCCGTCGATATACGTTTCTGAAACTGCGCGATTTACGCCCGCTGACCGCGCGCTCTTTTTTATGCGCCGGCGGCCGATTCGTTTAGGAGAGATTTATGGGAATATTTATTTTTATGCTAGATTAAATAATAAGAGCGGCTCCTGCTCTCAATGTACTATTCCGGGAATGATTTCGAATGATTGGCCGGTTTCTTCGTATATCGGCAAGTGGGGGGGAATGCACATGAGACTTAATCGGCAATCTTGGCCGGTGCAAACCACACTCGCCGAAAAACGTTTAAAATACACCGCGATCGAATGGAATGCGCATTATACAGACAAAATTTTCTATTTAAAATTACCGTGAAAATGACGATAATCTCGGGGCGAAGTTGTCATATTTGAATTTTTAAATGATACCTGACATCAAATTTTATTATGCTTTTACATCGAAATTTTATTATGCTACCATGGTCAATTTTTATTCTGATACAAATTCATATGATTTTTAGTATGATTTTTAGTTGCTGATGTGTATAAATTTTTACCATGAAAAACGTTAAAACGATAGTCGACCTATTCTACCTAATCTTAATTCAATTTTCAGTACACAGAGAGAAAGGATCACTAATATGTAGTCATATTCAGTAATATCAAATGAATATGACTACATATTAGTAATATTCATTAGTATTTAATGAATGTCACTACATACTAGACATTTTTCCCTGTGTATAACAAAAAATATTAACATATAATTTATTAATAAATGGAAAATTATTAAATATAATTTATTTATTATATTTTATTATCACTAATTTGAAAATTTACTGTATTTAATTCGATTTTAAATAAATAAATACGATTTTGACATTACTAGGATTGAGTAATAATTTTTACCGTGCTGTCACGTTAAAATTTAATCTAACTTGAAATAATTTTTTTGAGAAGGGAGTTTTGCCCCACGATTATCATGGTTTTCATGGTAATTTTGGTCGGGTAGTTTTTGCCCGTCGTTTCTAGTTTTAGAACGGCCCGGGTTAAAAAAAAAATTATCGAAAAAAGTCCCAGTTCCCCGACGTACGTAATGCGCGCAAGATTTGCTTTGTCCGGAATAATAAACCCATACCCGCAAACCTGCCAGTCGTCTCGGTTATCTCCGCGGGAGAAAAAACACCCGCCGAAGGTTAACAGATTCGTCATTCCTCGGCTCTCGCGTCGGCATAATGTTATGACATTACGTAAAAGCGCGCGCTCAACTAGTTCGGCAATCGGATTTATCCCGGCTAACCGACGTCCGCGAAACTTTATTGCACGTACAGACGGTCAAAAGTAGCCGGCGTCGTAATAATGCGTCTCAACGAGGTTAACCCCATTCCGTCGAGCCGGCTGCGCTCGACAAAAGAGAAACGCGTGAAATTTCCGCCTACGCCCGTGGTGATTTAGCGATCCTATTATTTTGATACGCGGAGTAGGCTGTAAATGGGATTCATTAGCAAGGTTGCGCCGCGATGAAATGTCTTTTGGTGATTGTAATTTAGAGCCCGATTCGGGGGACTTTGAAATGTTGCGTTTTTCTACGGCGGGCGAATGTTTGCATTATACATTGTGTTTGTGTAGGAACAGTTTGTAAATCATTGTATTTAAATTTCTAATGTCGGAGTAAATTAAAAATGTATCGTAAAAATCAACTCGAACGATGACTTTAGTAACAATAAATACTTCAATAATCCTGGTAGAAAATTAACCAGTTTGGCTGGTCAACGTGTATTTGAAATGGAGCCTTTTTTAGCTAAATTTGATGCCTAAATTAAATAAAAACAATTGGAAAATCATTTTAAAAGATAAAGCATTATTACACTGAAATATTTTTGAACAAACATATTTAATTATTTGATAATGACAAAAAATAATAGCAATTTGTCGTTTTTAATTACAAAACAAACTAATAATTGGCTAACAACTGCTTAACGTTTCTACCAGGGAATTGAGTAAATCATTTGAAATTTTACCTTCAATCAAACGAATTCGAATTTCCTATCGCTCGCTCTTGCGACAGAATTATAATTAATCAATCCGCAGCGTTTATACCAAAATTAATATTATCATTCGCCCTCCCACTGCCAACGAGTTTCGCAATAATTCCGTATCCCATTCCTTCTCGAAGCCCTGCAAAAAGAAGCTCTCCTTCCAAAGGCGCGCCGTACTTCCAAGTAAAGCAGTGCACCAGCGCTCGACGCGCGACGCCTAAACAAAAAAAAATCTTACGTAAAACAAAGAATTCCCGGCGTTGAAAAGCTCAACGGCAGAGGGATTATCCAGGCAAAGGCGTCGGCCGACCTCGTCTTGCCTATAAGCAGGTATGCCCTCGCGCGTCTTTCCGCGTAGAATCGCTCGGCGCACTTGTCACAATCAATTATTTTTCAGTCGCCACTTCGGCGAAACGGGCGATCGCCAGGACCAGTTTTCCGTTTTTTTCCCCCTCCGGCCGTAATTGCCGGCCGGCTCTCCGCGGATTATTAATTTCCATTTACAATTGCGGATACGTTTGCGCCGGTAACTAAAGGAATGACTCGAGGCGCTCCGCCGAATCGGGTGGCGATTTTTCCCGCCGGAGCCGCGGCAGATATTTGCATCATCCCACCTTGGGCACGCGCCGCTTTTAATCTCCGCGGGGGAATCGTATTATATACGTTCGATTATGCAACGACGCCGGTTATATCATCTTCACCTCTTAAATTGAATGTTCGTAAACACGCGATAAAGTGAGTAAATTTTTGCGTAGTTTCGTAAATTACCGCGCGCCGGGCTCTCGCAGGCGGTTGCGCCACTTTGAACGTGAATCAACGGGTTTTGTACGAGAAAAATTTCTATGTTTTTATATATGAAAAAAAAAAAAAAACCGACATGCATTATGCATTTAAGCGGCCGCAAGAAGCATGATAGCTAAATTTTATAATTTTCGCGACAACCGATAAATTTCTTTCCAGTTAAATTTTGTTTGATCGGGTGTAATTTTACTATGCGTCGAATGCATTGAAAATTGTCCTTTTGAAAAATTTAAATTAGAAGTTGAAAAGAGTCGTTTTTCCTCAAAGCCCAAAACGGTGCGTAAAATTGCAATAAAATATAATTTTATTCAAATAACGAATACAACGTCTTCCTCGCCACATTCTAAAATTGCCCATCTCTCGATCGTAAAATTTAACTTGTAACAAGTTCCAACCACAGCGAGGCTCTAAAAATCCAAAGCCCCGATAGAAAGATGACTTTCAATACAAAACAGCCATAATAAGCACAAATAGCAATCAATCTCGCAACGTAATACGCACAATAAACCGGCCCGAACCATTGTAACCCATCGGCGGGGCAATAAAATATTCATAAGGGATAGCCGCGCAAAATGGAAAAAAATCGTTATAGCCGATGCCGGGTTCGCGATAAAGTTTCAACAGCTTCCAGCCCCTCGGAAAAGCAAATCCACTTTCTAAGGCCCATCAATCATTATTATCTGCCCGGAGCAGCATTGAATTCCGCGACCCACGCAGGCAACCATCAGCAGCAGCAGCCGGCTGCGTTTCCCTTCGACGATCGGCTCGCGATAGAGTCGAAATCGCGAAAGCGGCCCATTCATCCTCCCTTGCCTTTCTCCCTTTGCGAAACGCTCTCGCCTCTCGTTACGCTCGCGAGGCGAGTTGCGATACGCGCCGGCCTGCGTAAGCGTACACGCGGAGGCTTCTTCTTCTTCTTCCTCGGTAGCGCTTCGAAATTCCCCCGTGGTCGCCGCCGCGCCTCTCTGCGCACCGAACGAAAGAGAAAACGAGAGCCGCGCGGAATTTTAAGCAGCTGAACTTGAACGAATTTTAGGCGCGACTGTGCATCGAAAGCGACGCCAAGCGGGAAGAAAGCGCTCGGGGAATGTTTTCGAGCGGATCGGTAAGGCGGTGTGGCTTTTGGGGCTGAACTTTGGGAAGGAGTGCACTATGCTAAGCAATTGCAATAAACGCCCCGTTGAAATGTCCCTTTTCGCAGTTCGAAATTTTTCTGCTTTTTGATTTATCGAAAAATTTAGGCGCGGAAAAAGTCTTTCATTCGTCGAGCCAATTATCCTCGAATTCACAAGTGACGCCGCCCAAAGCAATTATTTCGCATAGACCGGCCGCACTTTTTGTCCTTTCCGCCGACAACTAAACTTTCACCTCGTGCAGCATTAAATTCGCTCCTTACGCACACGCCGCGCCGATAACAAGACAATGTAAAACCGCTCGTAATCCGCGCTCAATTAAGCTCCCCGTGTTCCCCGTATTTTCCCTCAAACTGCAAAATTCCGTCGGCTCGCGCGATTCGCTCGGACCGCAGAGGTCAATCCCGTTTGATTTACGGCTCGACTATCGAACTGCGGATACAAAGCCACAAACCAGAGAGAGAGAGAGAGAGAGAGAGACCATTAAATCTCCGCGCCCACAACTCCCGGCACCGCGACTCCTCGCGAAGGCGCAAAGTGCAACAAAGCAGCAAAGGGGGGAGATGCAGAGAGATGCACATCTAGGCGCGTTCTAGGCCGAGTGCAGGAACAATGGCGCGGCAAAGGTCGGCTTATCGTCGGCGCGCTTTTTTTCCACCGCGGCCCCTTTCCGCGCCTCGCGGCGCGCGATATTTCGATTTCTAATCGCGCATCCTCGCCTCCGGAACGAAGAGGAGGCCCGCTCGCAGGCACGCGAGAGCAGCGAGTCGAGGAGCCCGCGAGCGCGAGGAGGAGTCGAGGCGCAAACGGGACTGCGCAGCGCAGAGAGGAAGTCGAAGAGGAGATTTTCAGGAGATTGTATGGATACGGCCGGATGTGAAATCGAAAATTGGTCGGGCGATTTATTAAGTGTGCTACCGTTTTCCGAGCCGACGGACTTTTAACGAGCCGATTCTATTATTTGCTCCTGAATTCAGCAGCGGTGCCAGTTTTCTACGGCATTGAATCGTAAACAAAAGTGGGATCTATACATTAATTTAAAATCTGGCCGTTTTTTTCGTCGTTTGCCTTTACGCTCGTGATAAAGTTTCCACATAATGAGCTCATCCCGATAGCGTAACGGCATCGGCCGGAGTAAATATTTAACGAAACAATCAATTAAATCCGTCGATTAAAACATTCAGCCTCGCGACTTCCCGCATCTTTTACACAACGCCTCGCGCAACCCAAAAGTCACGCCGTTGCGGCATGGCAAAAAATCCGATCCCGTCGTCGTCGCGCATCTTATTACAAACTCGCGCGCTTAATTTGAATACCCGACGAGAGGCGGCGGTAAATCGAAGCATCCTCTCCGGCATTCCGAGCGTCGTGCCGCCAAGGCCGGACGGCGGCCTGTGCACATAATAGGAAACCGCGGCGTCTCTTTTCGGCCGACCTTAGAAAGTGAAAAGCTCGCGCGAGCCTCCCCCTGACCTTTGGGCGCCGCTTGCTCAAGCGCCGTTGCGTCGCCGTTGCGCAACGGAGGACGCGGCCGTCTCTCACTCTCGCCGCGAGGAGAGCTTTTCAGGCGCAGTCACGATGATCGAGTGCCAGAGGCGCCGATTGAATTGGAAATGCATCGTCGGCTTGGGTGGAGCGATGAATCGGTGCTTCGATTTCGCGGCTGTCTCTTTTTTGCGAGGATGATCAATGGGAGTTCTTTTCTCGGGGGAATGGATTCGCTGCTATCTTTTGATTGATCTGCGCTTGAGAGGGCATCGCGGTATGTAGGCCTAATAGCGGATGCTTAATAAATTTGAGTTTTTATTTGGAAATTAAAATGAAATATTGGGTTATTAAACGTTGTAATGCGTTCATGCACATGATGCATTTATAACGTGAACGAAGGTGGCCTGAAGATAATTTGGCGAATTCTCATTTCTACCACCAGCTGGAGGAAGTTACGGATTTCAGCAATAGTGAATTTGTTCAATCTGTATGAATTATACGTTCGAAGGCATGAATTCAACATGAAGCTCTATAGCTGGAAGCCCGACCAAATAAAGAATTTCGTCTCTTAATTCTCTAAAATACTTTAATTAATTTAGCAGAGCTGCTAAGAGAAAGAGCCAAGTAATTTTTCGGCAAAAAATGACAATGACGAATCGTCCACGCAAATTTAGTTGATTTCATCCGCGAAGCAAAACCTAGTAACGTTCAAATCTAATGCACTCTTCTCGCAGCGCGCAAGATAATTTTATTCATCTACCGTTGCGCAAACGCAATTAAAAGTAGATAAACATAAATTTAACGCCGTGATAAGCAGTTCTAAAAGTACCAATAATCGCGTGCGGAGAGTTTTGTAAATACAAGATTATGAAAACTAGAGGTGTATAATTAAGACTGGGGAAACTCAATAGGCGCAGTAGCTCCGCGAGTCAAGCAACTCCAAACATCAATTTCCAGCCGCACTCTGCGGATCGATCGTAAATTAAGATTAATTGTCGCGAGCGAGATTAAAAAAGATTTACGAGGTGCGCAACCTCTCGCGGCGGATCGTTGCGTTTTGAAACATCGCGCACTCGACTACCGACGGCGCCCGAGCAACCGTTTTTTTTTTGCGAAACTCTCGAACCTTTCCCCGATAATCCCAGCCCTAATACGAGCAAAGCGGCGACACCGACGAAAAAATTAATTAAACCCGAAACGGGCCCGCGAAGCGTTTCCCACCGCGGAGAAAATTGAGAATCGCGCAATCAAACAAATCAATCGCTCTCTCTGTCTCTCGCCTCCGTACACCCTCGTAAACCGCAGGTCGTGTTACACACGGCGGCTCGAGGAGGAAAAAAGGTATCCGCGCGCCGGGGCGAAATGTAAATTGATTTTTCCGCCTCGCGAAAATGCAAATCCCATGAATAATGCAGAAAAGAAACTCGCGCCGAGAGCGCGGAGACACGTAAAACCGGCGCCGATTTTTCCTCGCCCTCGGACGTTAAAGCGCCGTCGCGTGCAAACAATCGGGTGGTGCCTTGCGCTTTTACGAGGAGCCAGCTTTATTAATGCGTAAATCAGCCGATCAACGGGGCGCCCGAAAATCCCGGCGGCGGGCCTTTTTCTTCCGTCGGTGGGCGTTTACGAGCCGCTCTCGAGTTTACACTGTCGCTGCTTAATGGGCGCTGCTCGCCGACAGCGCCAATAAAGTCCCAGGTGCTAACGAGCCGCCGCGGTCTTGCGCGCGGTAATTATTTGGGCTAGGTTTCTATGCAAATGACCGACGACTGTGGAAATTAGCTGGGCATTCACGGCGTAAAGAGGCGGATTTATATCCGCGAGAAAGTCGGGGATTGAGACCGCTTATCGGATATTAACGAGACCCGGACTTTGTGCATCGAGATTGCGGGCGTCTCGGTTTCTATGGAGTCGAGGGCTCGGTGGCGCTGAATGCGAGCAATATTAATTTACTTTGCTTTTTAGTGGGAAGATTTCTTTCGTCTCTTTCGTTATCTAATGCATTAGAGGCTTGAAAAATGGCTCGTTAATTTTACTACGGGTTCCGTTCTCTATAAAGTCATTTCTTTATGCTAATATCCTTATTAACGAAAATCTTTTCAACGTAACGCGAGAGCATTCAGTTGTTTTCAAAGAATATACAAGTCAAAACATAAATAATAGAACCTTTTGAATCCCGTAAAAAGAACGCAGACGATTCGATTATGCAGCCGCCGTAAACAAAGAAAATCTCAGCGCGCTCAAAAGCACTGAAAAAAAGGACAGAAGAACATTGTAAGTTACCAAAGAACGCCGAGCATTTGAACGAGCTAATCTCCCTCGCATAACTTATCCCCCATTCATTGTTCCCACCGAAAAGCTCCGCTCCGCGCTGAAAATTCCCTCCAAAAAAGTCCAAAAACTTCCCAGCAGCAGCTGCGCGCACGAGTTCTCGATGCCGGCGTATTTATTATACCGATCGAGCCCCGCCGATATCCTCGAAACAATTTCCAGGCCGGGCGTTAGTCAGCTCTCCCGCGCGGCCGAAATTCGCACCCGTATCTGATAAGCCGATCCATAAAGCCCGCGTAACAACATTATAATATCCAGCATCATTTGTCAGGGCAGACAATAGGAAATACATTATCGCGCTCTCGCGGCTCGGGAAAAGAAAGGCGTAGCGCTGAAGAAAGGGGTTACGCTATGCGCGGCTGCGCTGTTGAAATTTATTATAATCCCTTTTCCACGCCGGGCAACTATAACGAGAGCTCGCTTCTCTCGCGCAACGCTTTACCCACGCCGAGAGACTTTGTAATAATCCTCCGATCGCTGCTCGCGCTCCGTCTCCCCGGGGTAACGTAAGCGTCGGGCCATTAGGTCTAATTAATCTCGCGCGCCGCGAAGGTGCATAACGAGCCGCGCGGACCAGGCAGGGCTTAATACAGCGACGAAGCTCCGCGGATGATAAAAGGCGAGGGCGACTACGTGTATATTACGGCTGCGGCGGAAATCGGCGAGCCTTGAGAAGCATTGGGAAATCGCTGCGGCGATAAAAGAACGGAGGGAGTCTGTTGTTGCGTGATTTAGTGGGCGTTGGAAAATTTACGTTGGAGATCTATTTTTTATCGAGAGATAAGGGGGCATTGTGATATTAATACAACGATCGAGATGGATTTATTATTGGGGCGGACACCGACGACAGATACAGCCGATCGCTCGACGATTTAAAAGCCTGTGCTTCTCAGGAAGGGTATTTACATAATACCGCGACGGCTTAATAGTAATAAACGCGTTAAATTATCGAGCCGATATTACATTCGTAATTATAACCGCTCGCTTATGAAACTTAATGATAAGTGCATGTGTTTCGGATCCGTTATAATGTGGTGTATTTTAACTATGTAACTGGCAGAGGGAATACCCGCTTATTAAGGTATGCTCTTCCTAAACTTAACTTGTCACGTAAGTTCACTCTCGAGCCGGCTTGATCATGATTATTTCAATGCAGCTTTCTAACCGTTTATTTTGCGCTCCTAGTTTATTACAATTATTTCTGAACAAAAAAGCAGCACTGGCAAATGCAAACATTAAATTAAGTGTTAATTATATTAAAATATTGGCTGCAGATAATATCTCGGGTGTGTAGTTTATTAGAGAAGGCCGTTAATTGCAAGAAGGTCTGTATTAAGTATTCGCCTCTATTTGTTGCGAACGAGCCTTCTCTTACTCACATAAATTAAAGGACTGCAATAAGGCTAAGTACCATAAAATAAATTGGATCACGGTTTCGTGAGAATGTATTCAGACAAATGAAAATGAAGTTAACCAAATGAATGTGAATGGAGTCTCTCTCTCGGCACAATGGAAAGAACTTGACGCCGCGCGGCGCGGCCACCTGAATTTTCTTCGTTCTCGATTATCAACCGGAAAAAAATGCACCGCTCCGCTCTCGCAAAAAGTTCCGCCGATTCATTTTCCTCTTTAATTCCTCGGCGACTTTTTACTCCTAACCTAGAAAAGGCGCGCGCCATTCCCAAACATTCCCGTCGAACGCCGGTAATAATAAGATTCAACGAATTACTCGGCTCAGCAGCCAGTCATTACAATCTCTCTCTTGGCGCGCCCGTAAAAAATCCCCCCAGCCGTATCGTTGCGCAAAGCACGCGCCCCCCCCCCTCCGATTTTGCAAATTCGCGCGCGAAATTTGAGCGGGAGATGCATATCGCCGTCCAGAGGGCGCCCCGTGCGTACTGCACATGCACACATAACCTGCAAGCGTTTGAAAAACGAGAAGAGGTTTCCGACCGACGGGGCTACACCCACTCACGATCCTCTCGTATCCCCGGGGATATTGCCAAAGAGACAAGCCGCGCACTGGTCCCACGATCGGGGGGAGCCGGTCACGAGCGGGGCGCCGCTGCACCTACGGGTAAAAAGCGAACTGGGAGAAGGTGTCGGCCCGGCTGGCGGGCTTAATTCAATTCCGCGGTGAGCAGCCGTTTCTGCATCTGGCGCGACGGCGCGATTGTTTTTCGACGCCGCGCTCTTTTCAAGGCTTTCGCGGAGCCGACGATCTAGTCGGGGCTGGTGGCTTTTCATTTTTTAGCCCACGGGGCGACAGATCGGTCGCCGAGGTAAAAGGGTGCGATGGAAACGAGAGCGACGCTGATTTAAGCTTGGTATAAATCTGACGCGCGCTATTTCTTTTGTTCGACGCGCGGCGGCTTGTGCAAGCTGTGCGTTTGATTAACTTTAGCCAATATGCGTCGGCCGCTTTGCGTAATTTCGATCGCTGACAAATAATTATAAATCACGGCGTTTAAACACGCGCGCGCCTTTTTGATCTTTACAAAGGCGTGCAGGTTCGTGTCAGCGGCAATGGGCGCCGAATTACAATGCGGTATCTCGTTATATCATTTCCTTAATCCTGCCGATTTCATAACGAGCGTTTCCAACAGGTTTCCTTGTATCTTGCGCTTTATCTATTCCCGAAAAGTAGCCGAGTTCATATATGCAAATGATCGAAATACATTTTCTCACAGCCTCCTTAAATAATCCCGGGAAAGGAAACGCGGCCTCAATGATGCGAAGCTCATTTTCGCGTGCAGCTGTTGTCATTACGGCTGCTTAATAACCGGTCGATACACAACCGGTCGACGCGCGGAGCTCGATCGAATCGGAGCTTTCGCGAAATTCCACGCGCGACAAACAGCCGATCCGCCGCGGTGTCACCCGAAAAAAGCCCCGCGCGCCGATCCCGACCTCCGAGGAAAATGAGAGGCGCGACGAGATAAAAGGAAAAGCAAGGGAACATTGTGCAATTCGCGCGAGCCGAGAGCGCGTGCCGCGTCCGGCGCTCGTGGAAAAAGTTCTATTTTTAACCGCGCAACTTTCAAAACGGCTTTCAATAATTTATAAAGGAAAACCACCCCGCCGCCTCCCCTCCACGCCTCCGCCTTCGGCGCGCGTTTCCTTTCTCCCCTTCCCACGTTATCGTTCGCTCTCCTTCCTCTCAAGGCTGGCTTATCGCCGCCGCGGCTCTCCGACTCCGCGATCGAAGTCGCGACGCGAGAGAGGCCGCGAGTTTTCGTCCGCCGCCGCCGCCGCCGCGCTTACATGCGTTACGAGCCGAGAGCGTTAATAAGAGCTTTGGCCGCTGCGATGTGTGGCTGAGAAACGGGGAAATTGAGACGGCGCTCTGTGGGAGAGTATTGCTAGCGCGAGAAGTGAAGGATTCCGGTGGAGGTTTCTGGTTTCTGGGCTGCACGCGGGATTATTGATTTAAAGGAGTGTTTACGGATTTTTTTTTCAATGTTAATCAGTGCATTTAGCCGGAGGCTTTGATTGAAGGAAATTTATGGGGCCTGATAGTTGTTAATAATCGTTTATCTTGGCTCGTATTTGATACTTGGCTTGTAATTGATAAGCGGTTGTATAACGCCGCGCGAAAAAATGCAAGCCGTGTTATTTCACCCGTCAGAAACAGAAGGGATTAAAAAAGTGACCTTAAAATACGTGTTCCAACATTCTTTTTTCGAGGCAGCTCGCAATTAGAAATGAAAGACACGTGAATCGCGTCTAATTGAAAGGTTAAATTCCAGCTTTTTACCTCAATAAATTTCAGGCCGCTCTTATAAAAACCCATTGCGAAAAATCTAAAGGCTCCGTGCAACCAGCCTTTAATAAAATTATATTCCGAGAGCGATCTGTAATTTAACAAATAAGCGCAACCGCAATATTACAAAGTTAAGGAAATCTCCGAGACAGGCAACATCTGAACCAGATAATACACGATGTTCTCTCGCTCCCAGAGAGCTTACAATCTCCTCCCCCGCCGCCGCCTCCTATTTCTCAGCCAGGCGATCATAACTCTTGACGAGCGAGTCTCTCTCTCTCTCTCTCTCTCTCTCCCTCTCTCCTCTGGATATAAATCTCGCAAGATCGAGAAAATGCTCTTGGCGGCGCGCGATTATTTCCCATGCTGCTCTCCTTTTCCCATTGAGTATATATATATATACAGCGGGCGACTGCGTGCACGTCCGCAGCGGCGATCGGTTTAATTGACGTCGGTCGGGGGATTGCACGGCGGACAATGGCCGAGAGGTGTCCCTTATGAATTTCGCGCGAGGGAAACCGCGCTCGCTCGCGGTGTATTTATGATGCTCGCGCCGAGCGCGAGGAGAACGCGGGAAACCGAGCCGTTGCGGTTCGCGCGGAGAGGCGCCTCTCCGTGACTATATTTGTACTTTCGAGGCGGGAGCTCTTTTTTCTCCGACTTCGGGGCCTTTATTCAGGCGCGTTTGGTCTACTCCTTTCTAGAATTTGTCGAAACTCAAATTTCATCGTTCTGTAAAAGGAGCTTTCGCTTGCTTGTAAGCCTATTTTTTAGTCCTCGTAAGTATTTTTGAAACGGCCAAACCTTGTATTCGGTTTCGAAGCAGGAGTGGAGCTGGATGTTCGCACACTTACCTGCAATGAAAAAATATAACTTATTAGTTTTGCAATAAAATACAAAGTACAGCATGAATGTTCATTAAAGATTATAACATATAATACGTGAAAATGTCGATAAACCTAAATCAATGGTTTCCGCGCAAAAAAGGCCCGTCGAATATGTTGCTGGAATAGATTGTCTAGCCGACACGAGCGCAGTTAATTATTGAAGAGCGCAAAAAACTTTATGTCGGCGATAATATCGTAAAGTTGATTAGAGAAAGGTCATGATGTATTAATTATTCTCCAGAACCGGTCGGCGTTAAAAAAGCCTCGATTTTTCAAAATAAATGTCTTACTTCACCGCGCACAACGCCGCGCACAGATGTATTCTAATAATATATTACGCAAAATGCATTTAAGGCGTTAAGTAACACGTTGTTCGCTCGCTAAAAAGATCGATCTCGAAAACTTTTCCCATGCCTCGCTTAATTCTGCATAAAAAGCGTAGCAGAGCACCCAGCACGCCTTGGAAAGAGGTATCATCTCTAAATCTAATCTCCCTACGAGCCAGCGGAAAGAAAAGTGCACTGTCCAGAGCAGGCGCGTAGCTCGTAAATCACTCTAAAAGTGCAATTACCTCCCGCCCGACGAAAATTCGCTTAAACAAACGGAAAATGATAATTTGCGAGTAATGAAAGGCGCAAGTCCGCTCTCGCTGTGGGTGAAGGCTGCCGACTCCTGGCAGCCGCTCGCTGCAGAGCAAATGTGGGCCAACGGCCTTCTCTCAGCCGCGCGCGCGCGGTGGGGGGGGGGGG